>JAXGGA010010618.1:0-46038 GCA_038373865.1 Uloborus plumipes | reverse complement strand
CTTTATTGCTACAGAAAAGTTCAAATTTTCACTGATAGTATGCGTTTCGTTCTTAGTAAATAAACTTGTGAATGTAACACAGTTGTAAATATAATTCACCCAATAGTGTCTCTTTAATTGTTTTCTTTTCCTGTGGAGGAAAAGTAAACATGACAGTCGTAGTCTGTTCAATTGACGATCCTTAATGATATAAATGCGAGCACACTGCTGTCTCAAAATGAATAAGTATTGGAAAATCACCGGTTCGGAGAAACGATATCGGTTGAGTGGAAAAGACACGATAAAGTACTTAAGTACAACATCGCGTTAAGAAGCAGTGAGCAATCACTACGTAGTTGCATAAAAAATCACTTTTCGAACCCAGAATTATTTGTATCCGAATTTCATTTGGGGTTCCAATTCTATCATTGCATATTAAAATATTAACTATACTTTCTCAATATCCCTCACACACTCAATTCTTCTTTTTTTTTCCTGCCCCCAACTCCAGAAATCTTTCCCCAATTACAAATCCGGCCCGGCACGGTTCATCTAAGCATAGGCGGCCTGACAAATTCGCCGGATTTGTCCGCCTCATCCATCAGGGCCCTCTCTTTTCCGGACACATACTACTCCGGCCACTCTCTGACTGTGCGAGCCCCGAGGGGTTGCCATGAGGAATTTCCCGCCAAGAGTGTCTCTGAAATAAGCCGTAGCAAGAGCAATAAAGTTGAATCTGTATTGGGCGTATGCAGACAAATCATTTCGGGGGGGGGGGGCTGAGTCGAGACTTAAAGAGAAGAGGGCAAGGTACCTCATAAAATGTAGCTAAGAAAAGTCAATTTTTCAAATTTCTGATTTCAATGCTAATTTAAGATGACAAAAATACATAGTTTTGTTTTAATCATTATAGTTATTGTTGTGGCATAGAGGTAAAGCGTTTTGGTAAAAACAGGAAGAGATAAATTAAAATTTGAAAAGTTCTCTTAATTAAAGCAGGCCAACAAGTGCATGCAATATTTGGGCAAATGTGTGCTTTAATAACATTAATTTTATGATTTATTTTACAATTGTTTCTAATGTTACGTTTCAATTACATGTGTTGAAATGTATTAAAAATACTCAGATGAATGAACAAACATTTACCGGTGTTTCTGAAACAAATTTGCAATAAAAATGAACAAAATTGAATTATAAAATAGACATAAACGTGACAAACAGTAAAATGGACGTGTCAGAAAAGAAAAAGAAATAAAGAATTTACTTCTTTTTTTCTTTGAATTTTGTCCTAAAATTAATTTTTCTCTACAGAAAAATTTTCTCATGTCATGATTTCGGAAAAAAGAAAAAAAAAGGTAATACCTAAAATCCTTTAAGTTCTTTTTTGATAATTTTGGAGGGGGCTGCAGTCTCATCAGCCCACCCCCTGAATACGCCTCTGCACACGCGCAAAAGTCATACGAGTAGTGAATTCTGTGATTGGTATTTTTTTCTATTAGGGTTAAGGTTTAAACTATATTAAAAGCTTTATTCAGATACATTTTCAAACTTTAGACCTACAAGGAAATCTCGTTATAAATATCTTAAAAAGATCGCAAATTTTGTTTGCTGTTACAGGAACTTTGTTGTAATTCAAGCATTGTAATGCCAGTTAAATTGGGCTCTAAATTTATTTCGTTGAATTGGTACTTTCGTTGTAACGGGATTTCACTGAATTTTCTTTACATTTGTTCGTACCTGATGAGGCCTTTGACGTGTCAATCGAAAGTCCGCCCGGAACCACGGCTAGCAAGTCCAGAAGGAAATTATAGATATTGCCGGCAGTAAAAACCTCAGCACTCAAAAATTTCATGAAAGTTTGTTGAAGATCATGTACAACTGATCTTAGTACTTTTAAAATGCTTGATACATCCCCTAGAACTAAATTGCCAATTTGAGGCATAGCCGTCAGAGCATAATGCTCCACGTCAAATGACCAGGTTCCAATTTTGGCCAAGATGCTAATGTCGATCTCTGCTGCAACCCTTTTTCTAATGTTCTAGTGGATTGGATCTCCCTTTAAACCAGTGGTTCTCAACGGGGGCGATACCGCCCCCCGGTGGGCGGTGGGAAGCTGTTGAGGGGCGGTGAACATATTTTGGGCGGCAGGGGGGCGGTGGACAGATTTTGGGCGGTAAGGGGGCGGTGGGTACATTTTTAAATATGCTTGTGAGAATATGTTTAATGCGGTGGCGCGAAGAAGCCCTCATCTCAAATATCACCAAGAGATAGCTTAAAAATTATTTTCCGCGGACATCTCCCGAACCCTGATATTTTCTAACTCATGACGGAAGCTAAATTTGTGCACTTGTTGAGAGCACCTAACTTGACGACTTTGAGTCATAAGCATCATCTTAGCATCAAAGGTAGGTCGCATTTTTCACGGTGCAATGTAAAAAAAAATTCCGAAGAAAGCTCCCGGACCTTGACCATTCCTTCTTGATCAACGAAAATAGTTTAAATTTCGCGTTTTTTGTACTTCAATTTCGGAGAACGTTGGAAGGAGCTCTGAGTCCCTAACATTACTAAACATAGTCTTTAAATAACTTCAATTATGAAAAATCTTTATAAGAGACCTCTTTCTCCCTAGTTAATGCTACCAAAAATTGTCTAAAATTATGTCAATTTCAAATGTTTCACCAGGGGTGGAGTCTGAACTTAAGTCTCAACACCACGAAACCTAAAATGAAAGAAACCGTATTTTTACGACTTCGTTTTCAAAACAAATTAAGGGGGATATCCCCGAAATTTCACCGTCGTCTTTACTCTGATGTTGCCAAAGGCATACTAATAACTTTTGTTATCTTATTTAACCTTCAAAGCAATAAATTAATCAAAAAGAATTTCTTTAAATTGAACTTATTTCGTGATTTGTAAATTCAACTTATAATCAGTTTTTTTTTAATTAAAACTTTATTTATAATCTTTAAAGGTGAAAAGGACATAGTTTCAAGTCTTTGTCTCTCCTGGGAAAAATAGAAGGAACGGCTTTGTGTTTTATTGCCTTTCCACAGTAAAATCTTATATCAGCACATAATAAATAGGGGATGCGCATTGCATAGTTGCAAGTAAATGAGTGCAAGACTGTTTGGGATCGGACCGTTCAGAACTATTTGAATGTAGTGTATTTTTCAAATATATTGGTTTTCAAACAAAATATTGAAAACGGTGCAATTTTTATTTCAAACCGTGTTGTTCTTATTTACCTTAAAAATGGCTCACTCATTTAATGGACCCATTCTAGGTACTTGGTTTTGACTGACACAGCTTTTTAGAGGGGGGAAAATGCCAGCTTTTTCTAAAAATTATCTTAAAGAAAAAAAAAGCAGAAGTTTTTTTACTCCATAGTCATTTTTCAACTATCTGTTTGGGCAAAATTACAGAGTTAAACCGGTCAAGAAAACTACTCCTCCCCCCCCCCCGCTCTTCCACTTTTACGTCATTCCACAAAGGGGGCGCTGAAAAAATTTCCAACCCTAAAGGGGGCGGTAGCTGTAAAAAGGTTGAGAACCACTGCTTTAAACTATTGATCCACTGCTATCCATAACGGATTGTCAAGACAACTATAAGTGCACTGGGAAGTGCAATTGAAGGCAACGAAAGGACTAACAGTGGATCGAAAATGATACATATATGTACTTCACACTCCAGGGTCCCCGTACCACAACTCGTGGTTTAACCGGAATGGGGCCCTAAAGAGCGCTCTGTTCTTTTGAACCAAACCAAGGGTCGAGCAAATCCCTGGCCCAATACCCTCAAAGGTATTCACTTGTAGGACTTTGTGACCAGAACCCTTACTTAACGTCGCCCAGCCCCCATTAGTAACGACGGTGGATCTTTAATCGGCTAGGATCGAACCCGGGACCCCCCGATTACGAATTCGACGCCTTACCGATCGGGCTACCACAGCCCTACATATATGTATTGACTGAAAATAGATAAACTCTGCCATTCTATATATTGTCGCACTCTATGCAATGCAAGATTTTCATACCAAGCGATCTTTATAGAATCAGGGCCCGATTAAAATATTACGAGGCCCTAGGCCAAATACTATTCTGGAGCCCCCTGTACTGAGGTTTTAAAACTTTAGGCACTAGATGAAACAAATTTAGCCATTGACTAGAGCAATTTCAGATGTTTACCACTAAGTTAGGGGCAGTTGGGGGCCCCTAAATTGTGTGGGGCCCTAGGCCACGGCCTAGTTGGCCTATTCAGTAATCAGGCCCTGTATAGAATGCCCATTTTCTTACATTGCCGGTAACAGATGCTATGTTGTGCAGATGTTCAATTAAAACTAAAAATTCACAGCTATAACTGAAGCATTTGTTTCTACAATTTTCTTGAAAATGGCATTGAAAAATAAAAGTATCTAGCGATAAACAGCCAACGCCAGCAACCCGAACTCATCTTCTTCTGGTCAACGTCATTGATGGATGAGAAAAAGTGGCCGGTTATTTATGCGTGGATTATCGCGGCTATTTGTATCCTTCTGAACACCTCAGATCTCTTCGGGCTTTAAAAGAATCTCCTTCCCGTTCCTCAGCTTGGATAAAACCGATTTCTCCCTCCCCCAACTTCTCTCTCTCTCTCTAGCGCGATGAGTTATTATAAGGGACTAAAGTTGGGGTCGGTTGGAATCCAACTACTACATATGTTTCAGAATAGGATCGAATTTGGTTGGAAGTGAAAGCGATGTGAGATTTGTAGTGTAGTGACCTCGATTCGGCTGTTGTGATTAATTATAATTGATCACCACATCGAAGTTTTTACGTCACTAGGGCGAACTGAATCTGTTTTAGCTTTTGTGAGAACAGCTCTAAAGATTATACGTGCCAGAACAACTGAGATTTTAAGCATCTGACGCTTTTAAAAACAAATGTGCAGCAATCCTTTCATAAACTCAAAGTGCTAAGCGCTTTAAGATATCAGTAACCCAAATACATTCCAAAGTTGATAAACAACCGTTTACATTGATAGCTGGTTCCTTACATAAGTGTTAATTTATAGTGTTAATTCAACTAACATAAGGGTTGATTCAACTACTTCGTAAACAACATGATTGAAAAAAGCTATATGGACTTGAACACTTATAAACTGCTGTTAAACACAAATTTAAGTTCATAATTAAAGATTCATCCTATTTAATATTAAGAAAGAATAAATGAGCACTAAAGAGTACTATTCAAAAGCTAAAATTCCCAAAATCCTGTCTTCCTATATTCATACTTGAAACTTTCTTATTAGTTTCAAGAAATGAGAATAATTGATAGTAGAATTCTAGAAATTTAGTCATGTAACTTTCAGTTGGAGAAGTGTAGCAGAAAATGTTCACGGCTTTTTTTTTTTTCATTTTATGAAATTGATTATTTGGGAGAGGAAAAGAGAAGCAAATTACAAAACATAAAAACTTCTCCAAGAAAAAAAAAAAAGAAGCAAAATCCTTTATCTACACAAAACAATCAAAAACCGAACAACCATCTTTGGCAAGGAGAAAAAAAAAAGCTCCCAAACAACACATGGGTCAATAAGTACACTTCAATAACTCTTCTCCAGCAACTCGATAAGGTGCCGGTCATCGGCTTTGCCTCCCTCTCTCGTAACTTACGTTTAATTACCTAGGCGACTATAGGCAAATGGGTGAATCTGCGGTGGCAACAACTGGCCACATCATCAGCGTCATCTGTCGAGGGAAAAGTTGTTTTGTTGTGAGTGCTGTACGGAAAAATAAAACAGCTTTCTTATGTACTTACTGGGCTGTCACTATTGGATTCTGCAGGGGCTAATCGGAAACGACTTCTTGGTTGCAAAAATTGACTTTAGATTTGCCTAGAGATTTACCTCCTTTTTTGCACCCATCATGTTTACGATAGAAGTAATTTATTTTAATTTCATTTAGTTTCTTGTAGTAAGAAAGATTGCAATTAAGTTGTTTTTTTATAACTTGATTGCATTTTTCTCGGGCAGAAAATTACAGTGATTAGATAACGAGTAAATAACTCTTTCAGAACACCTGAATGGGACCAAAAAAGGTGAAAAACTAGACACTTTAGAGACCCTACAAATTTTCCAGTACGGCATACTATTTTTTGAGCTATGCCTAGGGTGCCCAGACAACTTTGATGAAAAAAAAAAAAAAAACAGGACCGATTTCATGCAGTTCTCAAAAAGAAAAAAAAAACTATACGGAATATCTTTTACATTACCAATGATGAAAACTTTACACCGCATTTATATTCTTTTAAAGATTTTAAACATTGAATTCATAGTTTGAGGGCAAAATTGCAAATTTTGACCACTTTTATATCAGGATCTATCAGACACCGAAAAGGGATTCTTGCCGGAAAAATGTGCGCAGTAATAATGGTTTCTAATCCCAGATATATATATATAAATCTAAGTCTTATACTTACAGATAAAAAATAAAGGTTTTTACTCGATTGTCTGAAGGAGGTACAAAAGTTAGACAAACCAGAACGACAGCTCGAAATTCAGAATATTTTCAGAGTCGGACCAACTTCTAAAAATCAGAACAATCTTGATAAAATTTGGACATTGGGGAACCCTGGATATGCGGGATAAGAACGTGCGCACAAAAATGTTATGAGAACAAACTTCATTACAAGGTGAGAAAAATGTACAAATTCAGATTGAAATTCGGAGGAAATATTTCCACAAATGCAATGCCCCTTTGCTTCGTACAAGGAAGTAGAAATAAGCAGTCAAGAGAATAACTAAAGGAAAATAAGGAATTAAAGTAAGATAAGAGAATAAGAATTTATGAGTCATCTTCTAAAATTTTATCATTTTTTTAAGGAATTCTAAACTGTTTGCAAAGTTTTAATCAGGATAATGTATACAGGATGGAAAAGAAGAAAAATCCTTAGTTGTTCTTCCCTTGAAAAAATCACTAAATCCGTTTAAAAACGAGCGAAGGAGTACTAAGGATCTTGAGACATCATGTACAAAACTAACTTCCTCTTACAAAATAAAAGTGCGTTTGATGAGATAAATGTATTCTTGCTATAAACATGAAAGTCAAGCTCGAAACGAATAAAAAGAGAGAGAGAAGATAAAGGATGTCCTAGATGCGCAATCTTGTAAAATTTTATAATTTATGTGGGAATCTAAACGTTACATAAAATACTAGTGAGAACATTGCTGGGGGAGAGGAGGGGGTTAGATAGAAAGGAAAAAAAAAAAAACTCAACTTAGTTGTACTCCACTACAGAAAACCACAAAATGTGTTAAAACTCCATTGTAAGATCGCTCCCGAAGTGTGTTAAGGAGTCATTCCTTTATGCATGTCCATCCACGCACGGAGCATGTGGACCACTTCACAAGTCCCGATCCCTCGGATCCACACGGATCACCAAGAAAGGGCACCTCATCCTCATTGGCGGCGTTAATAGACTGATGTCCCTTTGTCGCTGTCACACTCTCCGAGTTCATGTTCGCTTTTGTCGCATATCGTGAGCATCGTTCCAAAACGATGGGTATGCTCACTATTCTGAATTTTTGGGTCGCGTTCCGTCGTGGTGCTCTGGAACAAAGGGGGAGTTCGAACAAGTATACTTCGGGCCGCGCTGGGGGTCGCCACTCATGTGGATCGACTTTGGAGTCGGTGTGTGTTATGTGTGGTGGTGATGTGTTCTTGGCGAAATTTTTGGGTGTAGGTTGTCGAATCATTAGCTGCTGTGATATAAATATTAATCTAGAAAATCAATAATATTAATCCTTTTTCGCTTTAAAAAATAGACTTAACAGTAGATATAAGATTTTAATTTTACGGTTCAAGAAAAAAAAAATATTTAGAAAAATTGTCTCTGACGAACAATATTTTTGTGACCAAACACTGAATTTAGGAGTGTAACATGTATCCTCTGTTCTTGAAAAGTGAAATGATACAGAACAATTCTAGATTCCCTCTAAAGTTTTCAAAGTTTTAGAAGATGACTCATAATAAAGTTTTTTTCTTATATTTCTTTATTTGTTTTTTTTTTTTTCTTCTCCTCTTTATTCTTACTTTCTTATCGAGTTTCTGTTACTCGAAGCCTTATGACTCGAATATTCCTTCATCTCGAAATTAGTTTTCATTATGTCCCAAACTCTAGAGAACTTCCTATAACTCGAACTATCAAAAACTCGAAGCTTTTAGCTGGTGGCTTGTCACTTCCAGTTATCGAGACTTGACAGTAGTGTTACATTAGTGGAAATATTTCACCTAAATTTCAGTCTCTATTTTTTCACCCTAGAATGAGTTCCGATAAGCTATTTTCTTACTCATCCGTTCACGAGAAAAGGCACAAAGATGCAAGAAACATTTTTTTCCAAAGAGTTTTCTTCCATAAGCTTATTTCTTTTGCATTGAGAAAGGGATTCTTTGAAACCCCAAACAAGTGTATACTTTTTACTTTTACGCATACTTATACTTTTTACGTTGCTGTACATTCTTTTAATTGCATTAAGACTTTGAAATACTGTTTATTTTATTTATTTCGACACTATTTTTTTTCCAAGAACAAAATTTCTTTCTGTGCCTTATAGTTGATTACTACGTTTCTAAAAGTTTAAAAAAGGTCTCTTTTTCCTAAAAAATGTTGCTGAAACATCAGCATTTTTTTTTTTTTTTTAGATTTTCAACTCACAATAAATCTTATACAGCTAGAGCATCCGCAAATCATGATATTTTAAGTTGTACCATAAGCCATGAAAGAATCATTAAAAAATAAATTTTCTACGCGGTAAAAAGTGCTTGAAGTAGCAATATTAGGAAATGAAGGATACTGTTGAAATATTTACAGTAACAAAATATTTTAAAGCAGACGAAATGAAAATATTCAATAAAAAATCCTCTCATACTCTTAATATTTGTGAAAATACAAGATCAACTTCACGGTAGTTTTTCTTTTAACCCTTTAACGTCAGTTGTGCCGAATTCGGCACATACCTCTAGAATCATTTTGCCTCAGTTTTTAAGTGAGTTATTCCACAATAGAACATTGTGACGTTTTTGGCACATTCGTATCTGTCGGCAGCAGTAAGTGTTTAAAAAATAAGTAGCTGTGCTTCCTATGGCCTCCCTTGATAGGGATTTGGAAGGAAAAAATTGTTTCCTTAGGTAAAAAAATTGTTGTCCAAAAAGGGTTAATACGTTAAAGATGAAGCTGCTAACTATTTTATATTTTTGACATAAATAAGTATTTAAGACACAAATTATTTTTCGACAATTTAAAAAATAAATTAGTTTTTTATATAATGCAAGGTTGAAATTCAATAGCTCTTGGAAACAGAACACATTTGTATTTAAAGTGTTGAATAAGAACTAGGCTTACTTCACTTATTTATATTTCGGTCTTATTTTTGACCTATTTAATTTTAAAATGTTGTGCTACGAGAAATTAGTTTTCAAATAATTTTTGATACTTTGTTTCCTATGCATACGTTAAAAAAACACCTTGGATTTAAATCCTTCCTTTTAATAGCTTATCCTTATGATATAGCTCCTTTAAATGACTATGAATGCTTTGAGTGACTTTGACGCTCTTTTATTGGACTGAATTATCTGGAAATAGGGAGAAAAATTGTAAATAGTCAGAATGTATGAGCTGTAATACTGTTTAACAGATTAACAGAAAGACTTTGCCTTTTTTATGAACTTAGTGTTTTTCTTTATCATAAAAGATTTTTGTTAACAAATGTTAGAAATGCTTGTTAAAAAAATGTAGACCATAACTCGATTAAGAGAGTAAGAAAGTAGATATTGAAGTATGGTATAGTAGCCTCACTTAACCCATTAATGCCTGGCATTTTTTTTCTAAAGTTATTTTGTATAATGTGAGTTCTGGTAAGTGCGTCCACGGGGTAAGTGCGTCCACTGGGGATTATATGAACACTGTCCTGAAATGGCTTCTGCAATACATCGACTATGTTAGATAACTGTCTAATGATAATTTCAATAGGTAGAATTCAGGCCTGGATTCAATAGACGAAACACAGAGACAACTTAAATGTCTTCAAAAAAACTTTAAAGTAAAGATTGAGAAGGTTTTGTTTCAGTTTCTCTTGTAGTCATACCAAGCAATTGAAGTCAAGAAATGCAAGTTGTTTCTTTTGAGTAATAGCTACTAATAACATACATGGGGTATTTTGATCAAATACTCTGACTAAAATTTGTTTATATGACGGTACGCACTTTCCCTTTCTTTAAAGTAAGGTGGGGGTAAGTGCTTACCATTATGATGGGGCAAGTGCGTACCACTATCATGAGGCATATGCGTACTATTGTGCGGAGCAAGTGCGTACTATTATGATGAGGCAAGTGTGTACCATTACGTGGAAAATCCGACTCTAGTAATTCACCTTTAATTTTGCTTATAACGCTTTTATAAGCCGATTATAAATCCGACGTCATTTCCATCAAGTATTTATATTTACATTGAATGCGGCATAAGATTTCAATTTTATTCATTACCTCTGAAATATATTGGCTTTTAGATATCAGTTAATAAATTTTTCGTTGAAAATAGCGATCATAAGCTCTACTTAATTTAAACCAGAATGAGAAATAAAGCAATGAAATTAAGTGAAACACTAAATAAGAAACCAACTGATTCAAAAAACGAAGGTGGTGTAGTGAATAAATTATATTTAAGAAAATTAAGAACACCTTGTGAAAAACTATTTCAATGTACAAGAAAAAAAAGTACAAGTATCATATCATGATCAATTATTTTCTTTTTTTTTTCTCTCTCTCTCTCTCTCTTTATTTTGTGTTTTTCTTACTGCTGCTGATTCTAATAAGAAAAATATTTTAAAACCGTATTTTTTCGAAAAAAAAACGAATTGTTCACTCAGGTCCCCTAACGATCTACCATATAAATGGAATTAAAGAAAATCACAGGGGTACGCACTTACAACAACGTCATTGGACGCACATGTCTCATCTTACATTTAAGAAGGGGTAAGTGCGAACCCTGACTTAAACACAGACTGATTAATGTATTAAACTAAAATAAATTATCTAGAATATAAGTGATTATTACTAAATAAAAACAACTTACATTTGCTCACTTGGTCTTATTAAAAGGACAGAGAAAGAATCACATACACAACACTCTCAATCTTCAAATCACAATTGTTAGCAAGACACGTGGGATATCACTGATTGCGTTTCATCTATGCAAGCAAGTGCTGATCTCTAGTATTAGGAATTATCCCAAGGTAACTAACTACCTAACATATTTAATGTGTGCCAGAAGTTTTTTCCTGTTCATATTCACATAATTTTAGGTGGACGCACTTACCCCGCTAGGTAGGGAAAGTGCGTACCTTAGAATAGGTGTCATAAACCAGGTCACAAAACCTATGCTTATGGTTTATTTGACATATTATATGCTTGAAAATCTTAGTAAAGGATCTGGAAAGAAAACTAAAAAAAAAATTGTGAGTGTACAAGATTTTTCAACAGAGCAGCATCCTTGAGAACATGAACTTTGAAAAAAAGGGTACGCACTTACCAGAACTCACCCTACTGATTACAAACTGTTTAATGGACAGGAAAAATAATAAAAAAAATATTATCTAAAAAATAATGTTTTTATTAAGGAAAGAAAAATCGTCCCTTAAAAGTTACGATAGACCACAGAGGGTATATACTTTTTTTACTAAAATTTTTTTTTTCTGTCTACGATATAATATTTAAATAGACATGTTATAAGAAGAAATAAAAGCAGCAATTAACATATAGTGGGAAGCTGGGAATAACTTAGAAAACTTAGCTTTTTTTCTTGAGATTGTGAACGATGCAATTTTTGATAAAGGTCATATTCAAACTGCTACAGAACACATTTTACAATGGCTATGTGCTGCAATCTGTTAATAACGAATTGAAACAATGCCAAGGTACTAGTTGAACTCTATTATTTGGTTTAAATGTTCATTTTGGGGAAATTCAGACCCTTTTTTGGACCGTCCCTAAAAAGGGACGCTAGGCATTAATGGGTTAATGTTGACGAGCCTATTTTATGCAACAGTTTTAGGTTTATACAAGTCGTTGTTTTTTCCTTTAAGAAAGTTATTTCAGTTTAAAACGTATGGTAGTAATTTATCGTCATTAAATTCGATATTAGAGTAAAGGAAAATATCAGGTTCAGTTCTGAATGGTTTTGCAGTGAGCAAACTAAAAAATAAGAAAGCGTGTTATCGCATTTCCACTCAAGCAATTTATTGAACGCAGTATTAGAAAATATTTTTCGCCAAGCAATAGAGATCTAGTTGATAGTATGGTAACCTACGACCTGCCACGGTTTCCGGCAGCATGAACAAAATGGTTAGCACATGTTTATTAAATGCTAAAAGCCGTAGCTGGAGTTTAGGTGTTCAATGTTCCATGCAGTGAGCAGGATGGGGTGGAGCGAATACAAAACCACCCATGGGAGTCTGCAGCTCGATGACTTGTTTTAATATGAGGAGGTCAAACAGTGTGGCCTAATATCAGATACATGAAGTGAAACATGGGTAAACACAAAAGTGTTGCTCAGGATAAAGTTCGTGTTGATATATTTCAGTTTCAATTTTTGTATTAGTATTTGTGTATAAAATCGCAGAAAACGAACCATTTAACAGTTTCAGGTACTTTGAAATTAATTGCATGATACCAAAAGAACATTAGAAAAGTTTCTTTCTCTTTATTTTTTTTTTATCTAGCAACATAAGTGCAAGCTAAAACCAAATTTGCATCCAACCAATGAATTAAATTTTTAAAAACGTTTTTGGCTTCTTACGTTTTTTTTTTTTTTTTTTGAAAACTTCGGCCAAGAATTTCCTATTTTTCGAGTAGGTTAAAAAAACGAATGTATAACTAATAGGACATATTCTCTCAAAAGAACACATTTGGCTACATTCTTACGTGAATTGGTAAAGAAAAAAAATTGATAATCAAATGAAGAATATTTCATTAAAAATTACTTCCTAAAATGTAAATTTTTCTTAGAATAATAATTTTTGAAAAGTATAAAAATACTGCAAACAGTGAAAAGAAACATTTTAATGCAAGTTCTATTATAAAATAACGCTGTTCCTTATTTTTGTACTGCAATTTTCATCATAAATTTTCAATTTGTTAATGCTTAAAAATGTAATTTGCTCCTAACTATTTCTCTTTCTCTGGTATCTCCAACTTGTTGTAAATTTTATGTTTTACTTTTCTTTGAGCTATCTGCGATTTTTCCTGCATCACCCAGTGCTCTGCAGATAGTGTAAAGCAGTCAAACTTACGAAAGAAAGAAAAAAAATCACCAACCAGATACTTTCTTCTTTATTTTAGATGTAAAAGAAAGTAGTGTGAATAACCCATGAATTGATTACACTGAGTTGCAAACTTCCAAATAGATGAATCTAAAATAGGACGAAATTGTATCGATGTAGCGAAGAATATCGCGAAGCTATATTCCCTGCATTGACACTGCATGGGCAGAGAAAAACCTTTTACAGAGGCAATGCCTCATACCAGCGTTTCTCAATCTTTTTTGACTAGCGGATCGGCAAAACTTTTTCGAAAAATTCTGCGGACCTTTGAAGGGGTAAAAAAAATAATACAATTTTTAATGAAAACTTTCGACTCTTGGACCGTTAATTTTTTTAACCCATTTATTCCCAGTTGCCTAAAAACGGGAGGCTAGTTAGCTACTACATGCAAAGACCTGTAATGGGTATATCATTTTACTAAAGCTGTTTTTCACAAGTCAAATAGTCCTTCTTCTTGAGAAAACCAGCTAGAACCACTAGTTGGACATCAGAGTTTATTTATTGACAGCTATTTTCAAACAAATCAGTCAAGTAACGATCTAGCATGGGTAGCCACAGAAAGTAAGTTTTTTTTTGCGAACTTATTTTTCAGAAAATTAAACTATTTTAAAATGATTTGCTTAAAATTGATCACAGATGTCTTCTGTAATGTTACTTTGCAAAAGTAAAGTCAAGTAAGGTCGTGTTTTGTCCACACATCTGCAAAATATCCCATAAACAGGACGTTAAATAACTTAATAAATATGGCAACGGCGAACTATTTTAAGCCTGAAATGTATGTAAACCATTCCAAGTAAGAGTTTTAGGCAAATAAAAATTGAAAAAAAAATGTTAAAAAAAACTTGGGCATAAATGGGTTAAAAATAATAACTAAAAATAAATAAATAAAAAATTGTTTCTCGCAATGATGAATTGTGATTGGTCTGTGTATGTGTAGGCATGTGTGTGTGCGTTTACGCAGGTGGTGGTGGTGGTGTGTGTGTGCTACTTTTCAACCATCTCCTGCATGGTGGCGAAGGATCAGGGGCCGTTGGATGTCCCGGAAGGTGACTCAACGGGGTGTACCCTGTTGTAGACTCTAAGTTCAATCTGAAAAAGGAACTACAAGACGTTTGAGGTTCAAAAAAAAAAAAAAAAAGAAAGAGTAATTCTTCATTGCTTAATAAATTAATGAATAAATAAATTTAAAAAATGATTGAAATTCTTTTTAAAACATTCATGATCTGAAAAATATGTGACTGCTCCTGTTCAAGAAAAAATGATTTTGAAACGAATTAAGAAATAAATAAAGCGATTAAAATCTAGCATTGTTTTTGAAACAATTTCAATTCTCAAACAATCTACTCCAGATCTATTTAATTTATTAATTTGAGACAATAAATATTGGATTATTAATACAAAAAATTTGTTTTTCAGAATATGATATTTACAATAGGGCAATTCCACCATTGCGTAGGTAACTATCAAACTTTAAATACGCATAATAACAATTTGGTTCGATAAAAATCTATATTTTTTTTCTCTTGTATAACTTGATATCAATTATGCTATCCTAAATTTTGGTGCAGATTTATTTGTTACAAAAAATACCAAAAAGGCTTAACGCTTGATTGTTACGTTACCAAAAGTAATTTCTTTAGTTTTAAAACTTTTCTTAAATAGTTTTTACTTAACCAAGTGTACAAAATTAAATTCACAGTGTATGAAGCTTGTTTCTCTTTCGATGAATGCATAACATTTAAATATTTATTTGATTTTTTTTTTTTTCAAAATCCAGATGCATAGATTCATGTTTACAAACTGAAGATAGAGTACACTGTCCTTCAAAATATCTTTGTAATATTCTCTTTAATTTGTTTCTCATTATGCTGATTCATTCCAGCTACATATAGAATTTAATGCAAACTATTTGAAAATATTGCTTGGTTGAAATAATTTGAGCAATAAAATTAAAAAAAAAATTGTGTTTCAAAATCTTTCTAAATGCCTGTGTTATTTCGTTTTCGGGGTCAGCTACAGATTGCGAACCTTAGAGCAGATATTAGTAAATTGAGTGAGCAAGTTCTATCATTGGCTTAGAAAAAGCTAAAACAAAGATCGCAAGTCACAGGGTTCAACATCGGCGAATGAGAGACACGTTTTGCGTAAAACAAGAGAAAAAAACCCGATTTCTTTCAATACTTTACTTTAACCCTTTCTAAGGCGGTGGTAAATATCTTACCATCACGCTGAAACTTAAAATGCAGTGGAAACTCACAAAAGTTTTATGTACAACATATAATGTTCCATTGTGAGCTGCTCCACGTTTCATGTTGTTCCATCAGACAAACTAAAAGTATTTTTGGTGATTTACATTGTATTTAGTTTTTCTATCACTTATTTCATGCGTAACTAAAAAATGTGTAATTTGAAATAACTAATGACGAATAGTTTTACAAGGAATGCACATTTACTTGTGAAATTATTTGTATTTTACATTTATTCTATTGAATAAATCAGTGAAATGTCATTGCTTGTAATGGACGGTGGTTAACTTTACTCACCCCTCTTAAAAACAGAAGAAACAACAACAAAATTTAAAAAAATACATTTTTTGGTCATAAATGAGCTTCATTTTTCTAATTATAATGCAAAATGTGAACTTTGGAGAAAAACGGATTGTGCCCGTTAAAGGGTTAAAATATGTCACGTGACTTGAGATCTTTGTTTCAAGAATTGAAGACGTCACTCTTTCTACCTATATTTCTTCTCAATGGATTGAACCATCACTTAAAAGTGATGTTGGAAGGAAGTTGAAGGGGTGTTTCTAAAATGTTTGACATATATTCATTTCCCATTCGCATCGTTCAGATTGCCTCGTTCGCCCACTGTCGGGCACACACGCACCCAGCAGTCAGTCCATACATAGCCCACTGATCCGAACACGCGGACGACGAATTTAAGCGGGGGAAGTCGTCTGCAACGATCCATCAAAGCCACCCCCCCCCCTCCAGAGTCGTGTCGACCTGTGGCCCGCGATGTCAACACCATCATCTGCAGCGGGGAACTTATTGCGGAGAATTTGAATTTCCGATGACGTGGCGGGATCTGAGCTTCCTTCAAAGAGAGGGATCTGATGAATATTTTTACTTCTTTGTACGAGGTATAGTAGTTCAGGGTAGCTGTGGTTCTCAGTTTCTCAATTTCTAAATGATTCACTCATAGTTTGATTACGTTGTTGAATCGTTGGGTATCTGAAAAGCACTCCTATAGTACTGTACAGTTATCCAAACTCAAAAAACTATCATGACCAAAAGTCATCCAAAAAAGGAATTACCTAAGTTCCAAATTATCCTGCTATTTAGTCACTACAGTTCGTAACAGTCGTAAAATTATTTTAATAAAAGTAGTGTCACTGTAAATCAGAAAAATAGTATTTCTTACTAGCAACCCCCATTTTTACTTCGTTCAGGGGATGCCGCTGTCGCTACAACATTTCAACCTCAAAAGTGCCATGTGCAACCTGTAGTTTTAACAGTTTACCTAATGTTTTCAGCCCATACCCGTTGTTTAGTGCATACAGCCGTGCTCAGCGGGTCATCATTCGTGATTGTTAATCTGTATTTGCTATTTTAATTCGGATTTTTACGTATTTCATTTGTTGGACTCTACTATTTAGGGTAAAATCTAATGTTAATAGAGCTACGGATACGAAACCTATGACCACAGGCATTGGTTATAATGACCATAGAACAGGAAGTAAAGAATAATGAAGCAGTGCAACTAGGATTCCCTGAAATCATAATGGCACTATGTGAATTAGGTAAGAATTACCAGTTAAAGGTAACTACATAGCTTATTTCCTTGATGAACAATTTGCGGTGCAGTGTAGGGTTTTGTTAAGTTTTTGACCTCTTACGTCCAAAATTTCAACCCGGCACATACAATAGATTTTCAAGATGCAGAAAAACGTAATTTTTCAATGTCGTATGATTTTGTGGCATGTTAAAGATCTCTTAAGAACCTATTTGGAGTGGATACTTTTGAGTAAATTAAGTTACTACAAAAATATCTTATCGTTAGAGCCAGGTGCTTCCTTCTGGTGGAAAACGGGGATTTAGAGCTCTTAAATGGTAATAGCTATTCGCTGATAGTTTTGCCTATTATGCACTCAGGTATGACAATGGAGAAGAAACAGTACACTGCAGGACTATTAGTTGCTGTGAATAACAAGCGCTAGTATGTATGAAGTTTTACAACAGATGTAGTAAGTTTAGTGTTTCTTCTAATATCCTATAATTCTGAGACATAGCATTTTAAAAAAGAGTTTCAATGGCTTTACTAGACCAGCTGTTCCCAAATTTTTTAACCATGGAATTCTTAATGCTGCTCCTTTACTTCAAAAAAATCTCATTCTTATCATTGACTACACGACATAGTGTAGTCAATAATAATTGTTGACGATCTGGAAGTCAAATGCTCATCATTCGCTATCATAATTATTTTCTTCTATATGGAAGAAACATGGGAGGAAATTTGGGCTAGGGTTCCGCGGAACACATTTTGGGAACAGCTGTACTAGACCGTTACCAGGTAGCTGGGAATTATTTTAACTGATTTAAACTATGTTTGTATACAAGAATTGAATAAATACCTTTGTGCTGAAAAATAAAATAGGAATAATCAACGTTATAACGCACAAAATTTGCAAGAATCTTCAGACACGTGTTTCGGAGCTACGAGGAACCCCCTTTTCAATGCAATGAAGTGTGAGCGTTTCTCGGATGACTTTTCATCCTTCAGCTCACACTTCATTTCATTGAAAAAGGGGTTCCTTGAAGTCCCGAAACATGTTTCTGCAGATTCTTGCAAATTTTATGCGTTGTAACGTTGATTATTCCCATTTAATTTTTTGCACATTTTTTCTTGGCGGTATTTGACTTGCCTTATTAAGAACACCGCTACAGCATAATGAATACTAAATCGGTCCGACCACAACCAACTCAAGCCTAACCGTGGGATAGCACTCATTACCTCCCATCATCCATTGCGAAGACGGGCCACTCAAACGGCAATTAACAACAGCGCCACTCGAGGTGATGCGCTAATTAACAAGTATCTTTATTAATTAAACCTCGCTGCAGGGGGGCCGGAAAAATGGCTCTCCCGGAGAGGATGTTGTTCTTTTGTTATTAATTGGCCGATTTTCCGCCCCCCGGCGCAGGCGATACATTCATTAGCAGACGACAGCTGGCACGGAGCGGGGCTGTCACGGGCGCAGCGAGCCGTGCGGTGGCGCTGCGCCCGCGCGCAAGAATGATGCCCGCTGCGGTTGAAGTTAGGGAAAGAAGAATGCGCGCGCTGTTATTCTTCACTGTCAGCCGCCGAAACGGAAAAGTTACGCTTTAATAAATAGGTGAGGATGGATTGGGGAAAACGTTAATGGCGCTTTCTTTCATGGCCGGATGAATAGCCGGTGGTGGGTTTTGGTTTGTGAAAATTTTCTCCGGAGCGAGAATAAAACGGAGTTGCACTTGAACAAATCAGCTTAACTGGGTGAATGTGGAGAGGCACGAAAGCAGAGATGGAGAATTGCAACTTGTTCTTACATTTTAGGCTGTTTGGTCTGTTTTAATCAACCACCGTGCCTGAGCTTGCAATATACTGCCGTGCTAAGCACAAAAGTCGTATCTGCACTTTTTAACAAATTTGAGTTATCGCCACCAGGTGCCTCTTTGTGAAGTATTTCACCTCAATAGGGTCAGGTGGGGGAAAGTGGGGCTAAAATCGAGCTTTTTTAAAAAACGGTCTCAAATTCACGAGATCAAGTTTATTTTGAGGAAACTTTTGATGCATTTTATATACATTGGGTTTATATAGATTAAGTATGAGGCAAAACCATTTTATTTTGTTCGATTATTTTCTCTCACTAAAACAATTAAAACATCATGTGTTGATAGCCCCACTTTCCCCCATGGTGGGGGAAAGTGGGTCTAGTTCTGAAATTAGTGTAAATTATAATAAAAATGTGTAAATATTGATTTGACGCAAGAAAAAATGAAATTAAAATACCTTAATTTCATTTAAAGGTACAAATGCACAAAAAATTCTTCTTTACCCGTTATTTAACGAATGAAACAATGTCATCAGTTGTATTCTTTTTGCTATCATTCACAATACTGAAAAATTCTGGAATTCTAATGTGTTCGAAAACGCGCCAAATATCGCCAAGCTTGGCGACACATGGTGATTTTCCGCCAAATTTGACAACAAAAATAAGCCGCCAAAAGTGATGCCAACTTGGCGATATCTTGCCAATTTCTCGCCAAGCCCATTGACTTCCATGTTAAACTAATGGCAAAGCAGAAAAAACAGCAAGCAAGTAAAATTTAGCATGTAAATTAACAGAATAAGAGCCAATTTTAGAAAAATAATAAAAAATAAGGACGTAAAATCATTAAAAAAGCACCAATTTACTTAATATGTGACGTAATCGTAAACCCTCAGGAAAGTTTGGCCATAGACCCACTTTATCCCACCTCAGAAAACACCTCATAATAAATAGTATTATAAATTTATTTTTTATTTTGTTATATAGAGCTGATCCTCAGATGTTCTAGTACAAGTCTATATCAAAATAAATAGCATTTGCCTATGAATAACGATTCTAGAGGAAAGTTAATAAACACCTAACTCTTTCATATTACATTCAATGAGCATAAAAAAACGCTTTGCAAGCATTTAATTTGATTAGAACGTTCTAAAACTAACATAAAAGTATTCGCTACAATCTCAATTTATGTCTTTAAAAAAGGATTAACAAAATATTTAAATTAGAAAAGAGAAAATGGGTGTTTTTCAAAATAGCCCCACTTTCCCCCACCTGACACTATAATATATGGTCATTTGAGAACGGGAAATATTTTTCGAAAATTTCCTAAAAGTACCTCCGGAAACAAATACATAGAGGAGCAAGACTTTAAACAGCAATGTCTCAGTTTGAGATCATCTACAGATACCACTTTTGTGCTTAACACGGCGGTATGGTTATCCGTCGTGTATGGATTATCCGCGTGAGTTACCTGGTTACTGAGTTTATAATATACCAAGTTCCAGATTATTCATCTTGTGTAGGTTATCCGTATAGCTTATTGATCACGTTATTAACAGCATTTGTTGATTTTTTGCGCAAAGTTTTTTTGACAAATATTGAAGTAACGTCCAAAGTTTCAAAATTCATGATGAAAAGCATTTTTACTAAAATGAGTCTTTGCTGTATTTTTTCACTTTAAAAATACGTCACTGCTCTGGCCCAGTGAATAATTCACACTCAAATCTTTCTACTTCAGAAATAAAAATGACATTCAAAAAGACATTACATTTCTTTTTTATTTTCCTTTTTTGGTTTTTAAGACACTCTCTGTTTTTCATTTTTTACTAAATATTTTTCTGTTGAAGCAAAACACATAGCTTCACAACTCAACATTTATTGAAGACAATTCTCATACTCAATTTGCAACCCCAGAGCACAAGAACAAAATTCTCCTTGGGGTAGAGGGATAAAATATATTTAATATCAGACAATTTTTTTTTCTTTTTGTCACTATATAAAATATTAAGTAGCCACTTCTCCTGGATTTTTTTTTTACTTAATACGAGGTATCTTGAAGTTTTGTGAGAAAACAGCTTCCCTTTTAGGTGATCCGTATTGAAGGATGCAGAAATAAACATTTAATTTAACGTATAATTCCCCCGGGGGGGGGGGGGTTCTTAGGCCATCAAACACCAAAACACAAATAATAAGTAAAAATAAATCATTCAAAACCGATACTTGCTGCTACGACGTTTTGCTATGTCCAAGTTCTTGGGTAGTTAGTTCTTTACAAAGTATTTTAAAAATATTACGAAGTATTTGGTTCCTTAAAAAGTATTTTGCTTGGAAAATCCACTCAACGAAAAATTTTGCGAAAATGATAATTACCGCGAACTCTAACTCTGATAATAAGCTTGACCTTGGACGAGCTCTTTTATGTTTGGGTTGTAAGAGGTAAACCACTTTTATTGGTAGACCAATACCATCACTCCCATTTTAACAAATGGAATCGTTTGATCCTATGTACTTCGAAAGCGAACTCATCAGAGCGAGTTTGTAATTGAAATATTTCTAAACAAACAGGTTTAAAAAAAGTAAGCCACTTTTCACCAACCTGTCCAGATATAGTTCAGTAATTTCGCTACTACTTTGGCAGAATTCATTCAGGGAAGAAGATCTCGACTTCCATTAGTAATACAGAAGCTTGAACTACGAATAAAAAAAAATAAAAAATGCTTAGCGGGGCATGTTTTCGTTTATTTTCTATCGTAAGCCTGCAGATTAGAATTCGCTGGCGCACCCGTTTAAGAGATTTAGGGGAGGAAAAGATGGAACGGGGGGTGGGGAGGCAACACATCCATCTTTCTTGACGAGGTATAACCTGAGGATTAAGCAGATACCGCGGTTGTTCTAAATCAATCTGTTCCATTGAGAAGTCTGTTTGAAAAATGGAACGCAGAGAGAGTTTTTCTAGACAGATCCTTCTGCGTATCCGCTTAATGATACGCAATTCCAATGTAGAAGGTTTTTTCTTTTATTTTAGTTATACCGTGGAACCTCGATTTTACGTTCTCCGTTTTGTACTTATCTCGCTTCCGACGCAATTTTCTGCTGGTCTTTGACAAAAGTTACACTGATAATTATGGATGCAACTATAAGCAAATTGACCGATTGCCAATTAGTCAGTAGTTGGTAATTTGCCGATAAATCGGCCATGCCGATTAACGATCAAAATTATTATTTTTTTAATATTACCACAATTTCACTATCACTTTTTTTCTTGTGTGTGTTTTTTGTGGTAAGCTTTCTACTGCAGGAGTGCTTTTAATTTAAATTTATTTGGCACTTAGTATTAGCCATTTAATTCAAGACTTTTCTTTTTTAAAATTTAAGGTTGCCCTAATAAAAAAGCCAATAATAAAAGCCCTATGCATATGAGAAAAGTATCGACTCATGAAAAATATTGTAACATTATCTATATGCGTATATTGATTCAAAATAGGAAAAGTAATTTATTAAGGTTTTTATATCAACTGAGAGGATTGTTTTGCTTTTAAATTCATTTTTTAATCTTATTTTTTTTGTAACAAAAGTGTTTCATTCACGAGGGCATTTTATTCTTTATTTATATTTAACAACTGGCAACGGTTTAAAAGTGAAAATCGAGACATTTTATCGACGGACGAGTTTTTTTTTCCTTTCTTTGATAAAATGTGTTTTGATGTACTTTGTACTTTTAATTTTTTTTTTTTTTTTTTTTTTTGAAAACGATTGAGGAATTTTTCTACGGAAGAACTGTAACAGTTACATTCTTTAAAAGGTGCGACAAAACTTCATTTATTCATTTATTTACTTTTTATGTCTCTATTTCATCTGATGAGAGGGGTATATTTTGCTTTTAGAAATCAGCTTTAAGTGCTAAAAAGGTATGTTTGACATAATGTTTAGTCTCAGATGATCAAGAGAATAATGATCAGATGCTAGAATGCCGATGTCGATATACGGGAAAGTAGGCTCGTTTAGTTCTTGACAGAACTTCTTGTTAAATTATTTGTTTTATTTTTCTCACTACACTTTCGAGCTGAGAAATGTTACGCCATACTTATACTACATGTTGTACTAATATTTTGCAGAAAATTATTTATTTCTTGTTCATAAATTTACTCATCGTAGTTTCTTGTTCAAGGCATACTGAAAGTTTTTTTGTTTAAAATATTTTTTTCCGCCGTTTGATTCGCAAAGTTTTGACTAATTGTAGATAAAATGAAATACTCATGTTTTGGCGTCCCAATTTAAGAATTCAAGAATTTAATTATTTATAATAGTGTCATTTGAATATCAGCTGTGAGGGTTCTCTTTAAATATTCCGTTCAGTTTGATACAGAGTACTATTTGTTTCATTTTTACTTTGTACACTTTTAAACAACATGTTATAGTAAGGTTTGCTGAAGATAATTTTTTACTGTTAATAAAATTATTTATCATAGTTTCTTAGTAAAAGTATACTTTAAAAAATAATGTTCAAAACGTATTTTTCCGCAGATTATTCAGCAAAATTTTGCCGATTATTAACTGGCAAGGGGAAAATTCTGGTCGATTAATCGGTGCATCCCTACTCATCATGTTAAGATTCCGGATTTTACGGGGGTTTTTTTTTCAAAAATTCCGCAAAATACGTTTTCCACAAACAGGTTTGAATCGTTCTTCATCTAGAACAGTGATTCCCAACCTTTTTGAGCTCATCACCTCCTTCAAGATGCTGATTGAAACTTTTCGCCTCCCCCTCCTTCTTCCTCGAAAAAGCCATAAATTGGCGCAAGTGAACATCGATCTTATTAAAAATATAAGTACGTGACTTTAATTTGAAGTAAAATGAAATTTTCAATGAATGACAAAGTACTTCCTTAGTTTTATCCGCGGTGCAAAGAGGAAGCTCTTGAACTTCAATTTGTTTGTTTTTTTTTTTCTTAACTTGTGATTAATTGTTGGAACCCTGAACAACCAGTTTCGTACATGTTTTAAATTTCGGTTTTCGCAACCCTTTTATTACTACTGTTTTCTCTTCTAAATACCCATCGCCCCCTTATCGCCCCTTTGAGGAGCCAAATCACCCCTTTGGGGGCGATCACCCCCAGGTTGGGAACCACTGATCCAGAAGATTCACATTTTTCTAATATAGATTCTGTTTCGAGATAGATTATTTTCATAACTGTGTAAAGCCCCACTGGTATTTTTTTTTTGTTCAGTTTTTTTGTCTTAATGGCTTTGCAAGAGGGTCTTTCTCTAACCGCTCTGTCTGCTCTTTCTTCATAACAAAAACTGAGGACCAAAGCTACGGGCACTCTTCTTGGAATTCTCCTAGAAGTCAATGTCTCATGTATCACGTCACGAATTTGCCCAATATTGGATTTAGTACCCATTTCCAATGATACAAATGAAACAATGAAGACGAAGAAAAAAATTAATGAAGGGTGCCCCCATAGCTGGTTAAGCGATTCAAAACATAAAAACTGTAAAACATTTGTCTTCTTTTGAGAATGCTAACTAAGACATAAGACAATGCTAACGATAACACATTTTCCCAATAAGTTCATTGGACAGGTGTCAATTTTTAAACAATGTGCTTAGATTATTTACCTTGACCCCGATTTTACGTTTTCCTACTTGGTACAGTTTTTAATCACAGGTCCGATGGAAAACGTGAAACTGGGGTTTCTACTATATATATTCATTAACAATTCCATAATATTTTTGGTAAATTATGAAAACCATTTGATCATAAGATTAAGCGGCGACGTAGATAACGTGTCAAGTTTTGATAAAATTGGTAAAGGTACATTTTGGGTAAATGGATGGGACTTGGGACATGTGTGCTTAAAGGCTCCACAAGAGCTGAAAAGCGAAAACTATTTTCCAAAATTTGATTAATTCTTGACCTTAACAGCATTTTATCTTCAACAAAATATATTATTGATAAAAAATAGAATCCTGACGGTATAAAAGCATATTTATTTCATTTGTAATGTTGTCCAAAAACAAGCAAAACAAAAAAAAAAACTGTATTCTTTATGCAATATTTTTTTTAATTATTTTCTTGCTAATATTAAAGCTCTGTCTCAATAACATGGAAAAAAAATGCAAATTAATAAATCATTAATTATTTTCATTAATGTGTTATTTAATAATAATAATAATTTTATAATAATGCACAGCCGTTCCCTCTCAAAAGCAAATTAATCACAGCACTTCACTGCCAAAAGCAAATAAGGACTTTTCAATCTGGTCTCCCATTCTCGATTAGCTTTTATAGACAAAGTCGAACATCCTGGAACTTCCTAGAAAATACAAGGTAGTTAGAGTTCGGAAGGATTTGGAGGCAGTTTTCTTGGGAATTGAATTTTTGTCTCCCAGCCTTTCAAAAATACAATTGCACCGAAAAGGAAATAATGAACTCTGTAAAAGTAGCTTCTGTGTCATTAGAGTAATAATGCTGAGAAAACAACTTGTGTTTACTGCGGCATACATCTAAGTAAAAAAAAATCCCTTGATAATTTCCATTATAGATTATTTTAACATTTTAAGCTTTAATATTAATGTGAATGATTCGCTTATTTTTGAAAAATTGTTTCTGCAACTCAATTTGATAAAGTATTAGTAGTAAACACTTAGGAAATATTTAGCTAAACCATCTCGCAAAATCTATGTAATTTAAAAACTGCGTTTATTTTTATTTCCATTTTTTTTTATTTATTTTGATCGCCATTCTTTTCACGTACTTTTACACTAGCAACTTCTGACAAGACATTATTTCTTCAAGCAATTCGGATCGAGATTGATTCATTTTCGGGATATTGAATCTTAATAACGTTTACTACGAGTAATTCGAAGCAATCTGCATTTTCCACTAAACGTTTAGCTATAATACTGGTTGCTTTATTAGCATGGAGTGACCATATTTTTTTAGTTAAAATGACTGTTTTAATAAATAAAAATTCAAAGCAACTTCTTCCATTATATGTTTAAAAATTGAAATTTTCAATTTAGTTTGGTTATTACGCATTTGAGCTATTAAATGTCGTCCTGATTTTTTTCCTTTATTAGCTTATATCACTGGTATTGAACTGGTTCTCAATTCATAAACACCACTGTAGCTAAAGAGTACCAAAATCCATAACACACATATTCAAATAAGAAGGGGGAATTGCAGGGCTGTGAAATACAGTTAGTTGGAATTTTAGAATTCAGTCACTTAACCGCTTGCCAGATTATCCCGAGTTATCTCGGGCTCGTATGAGTTGCACGTAATTATTATCACGAGAAACTCAGTTTAAACTAAATGATTTTACACCTATAAAAATTAAAAAGTCAACCTGAAACCTTCATTTTTTGTTTGTTTCATTGTATTTAAAAATCAAATTATTATTATTATTATTATTTTTTTTTTTTTTTGCAATTTTTTCCAAAAAAGAAAAAAAAATTGCAAGGGAAGAAGCGGTTAAAGGGAACTCCGACCCTTTTCGAAAGAAAATATTGATTTTTTAGTTTTTAGAATCAAATTTTTGAGAACTTCGTACAACTTCAACATTTAATGTTTAATATTAGTGCACAATTTTATTAAAACTGAGAGCAAATGCAGACGGCGAATTATTTAACTGAAAAACAATTCCGTACTAGGTGTCATTCAAACATCATGTAGTGCAGTACTGTAATGGGTTTAAAACAGTTCGGGTTTGAATTTTCGGGTATATAAGAGCAATTTTCTGGTTCCAAAATAAATATCGGAACAGTTTGAAGCCTTAAAACTTCGCACTCAAATACGATGGCATCTAAGAACAATCCTGATTACAGTAAAGGGTCGGAAATATTGAGCTTTGCCTCAAAATGTTCACGGAGCCTCAAAATTACTATAACATTGTACTTAAAGTTTAAGATTTTGCTTTTAAACGGTTCTTTAGGATATTGTAACACATTAGAAATGGTTCAATAAAAAACGAGTGAAATCATTGCTGGTCAAACCAGTGCATTCCAATTTATTTTAAACAGAAAATATGTATCGTAGTTGAAAATTAATAAAAATTTCGCAGCTCCAAAAGCGCAATTTCTATCACCTTAAAAAAAAAAAATTTCATTATCTAGAACTGCAACATTACAATTCAACAATAATCCAAATTAAAAAAAAATCCTTAATGCCCATAACTAGTGATTTATTCCACACAACAAAAATGGTATTAAATTTATTCGTTTAAATTGCTAAGATTTATTTTATAGTACTTTCTATGAAGGTTTTTACTAATACATTTTTAAATATTCAAGCAGCACGGTGTTGCAAAATGTGTGAAAACTTGAACTAACAAGAGAACTTTTCAGATACAGTTTCATAATTAGCCGGAAATGTACGGAACAGTTTTCATAGGAATTTAATTTTAAAGTAGAATATAATAAAATTTCTATTTTGATTCCTCAAGAAACAAACTTCAGAGGTTTTCATTAGTCTTCAAACAAAACTGATTTTTTAATATCATTATTTCATTTATTTTATTAATTGCAATTAATGTTAAAGATTGGATTTAAAAAAAAAATTTTTTTGAAGTGAAAAAAATTAAATATTTTCATGACTGAACCTTAGTATGTCAAAAGCCTCTCAAAAGTTTTTTCAACCACTGGATATTTTCTTAGTGTGGAGAGAGAGATAGAGAGTACAAAAACATAACGGGGGTAGGGGGTTACATTCACTGTCAAACGTAAATTAATTACAGCACTTTACTGTCAATGGTAAATTAATAGCATCTCAATTTCATCCGGTCTCACGTTCTTGCACTTCACTTTTATAACTGACGGTGAGCATCCTAGGACTTCCTAGAAAAAATCAGGGTAGCTTCCGTTCGGAAAAATTTGGAGGTATTTTTCTAGTGTGTCTGTGTGTCTGTGTGTGTGTGTGTGTGGTTTTAGAACCTTTTTGCCATTTCTATAAAAATTACATTCTCACGAAAAAGAAATAATGAACTCTGTAAATGTGACTTCTGTGTCATTAGAGTAACGTGGCCAAGAAAACACCTTGTGTGCAATAATCATTTAACTTAAAATAATCTTTTATGGAAATAGTTGAGCGGTATTTTCAACACCATTAAGTTTTAACAAAACTCGTTTTAGTACCACAATCAAGTTCCGTTGATAATTTACAGGTGTAATTTCAACTACGATTTATTTTAAGAAATGGTTTTCAGAGCAAGTGTGTGTCAGCAATGTGCGTTTTGGAAATATTATAATTTAACTTATTATAAAAACTTATTAATTTTTCTTCTCAAAATCCTTTTTTAACCTTTTAACTGTCATGCCCGAGATAATCTCGGGCACAGCACTGGTGTTCGAAAACGTCACGCCCGAGTATTACTCGTTTTTTTTTTTTTTTTTTTTTTTTTTTTTTTTTTTTTTTTTTTTTTTTTTTTTAACATTTTAAAACACACATAGATCATGTTTAAAATCCAAACTAAGCAAGAGAAAAAAAGGACTGACAAATTTTAATAAAATCAGCAATACATAACAAAACAAAGACAAATCACTCAAGACAAAGATAAAACCACTAAATCAGAGATATAAAACCACTGTAATGACTGAAAGGTATTAACTTTTATTTATTTATTTTTTTTATTTATTTTTAGAAAATAATATTTTTTTTTTTTTTCATTTTTAGAAATAATGCTCCACTAGAAGCGAACTTTACAACTGCCATGTTAAGTGGCAGCCGCCTCAAGCAAATATGCTACAAAACTTTAAATATTGTACCCATGTGCTTCAAAATATCAATTTTTAACTACTAAGTACATTAAATTTTGTACTAAACATTTGATTTCTGAAATAAAAAAAATTGACAATTTGTGCATCCAAATCATCAAAATAACTTGACAGTTAAAGGGTTAACTGGACGTTCGTATCCGACGTTTAACTTGTTCCTTCAAGCGTCTTGATGTGATTGTTCCAAATGCGTACATGCCGACAAATCGTTTCCTACCCACATACCTCTTTCTGAAAACAAAAAGCAGAATTCAAAGTTAAATCTTGTTCTATAAGAACCTATCCCTTATGTAAGAAAAAGTTAAAAAATTAAATGAGAGAGAGTTAATGTAACATTGTAAGCGCCGCAAGCTCCATAACAATAAAAGAAACCGAACCTTCAAAGTCTTCCTAAGATTTAAACCACCTACTCCATATTATGCGACTATTTCATGCTACCCTCCAATTATAATTTTTTATTTCTAATTTATCTCATGACGACAAAATAAATAATGCTTTCTTTTCAAGTAGCAGTTCGTCACAGAAAGTTACTATGCACTCGTGGTAATTTGGGGAATTTTATCCAACATGTAGTTGAGTTATGGATAGATCATTTATATTACTAAAATTATTACCCTCCTGTAATAAAATATATTGCAATCTGTAAAGAGAGAGAGAGAGCCCTTTATCTTACCCATTAAAAAATAAAACCCTGAGAAATTAATGGATAAAACACCTAACTTTAAAATTTTTATTGCAGCATTTTCAATTAACTACTCTACTGAAAGTCTACTGCATTCGTTGGATTATTTCCACTACGTTTTGAGTTTAAAATATAACACACAACACATACGTACAATATCAAGCAAAGACAAAAAGTTTTCAAAAAAAAAAAGTCAGCATGAATTCAATATTTTTTTAAACCATAAATCTGTAAAAATTCACGAAAAGATGTTCACAAATTCAACACTTTTTTCCATACGCTTCTCGGATATAAAAAAAAAAGTTAAATTCATACATTTCATCGCTAAGCAACCAAACCGTTTAGATGGAAAAGTTTTATTTGTGAAAAAGGTGTTCTTTTCTATTTGTTTTAAAAAGCTAAACTACAATAGCGAAAAAATGAGCTCCATATCAGACGAATATATCCCAGCATGTGAACAAAACAATATCTCTCGATATTTATGTCACGCAGACACACACTCGTAAAGGAAAAAAATGCAGTGACGAAAGAAGATCTCGCAAAATTTTCAATAAAGTCCTCTGTCAATAGACGAGTGCGTCCAATGAGCGGCGGCTTGAATGCGCGTTGCCAAAAACACCATCAAATTTCTATTTATCAAGCTTAGCGGCCGAGCGGGCCCCATCTGCGATGCGGAGCCCCGACTCTGGCAGTCATATGGGTTGAATTAGGCACAGTTAATATTCTGGCAACGGCCCCGCTTCTTGCTCAGAATGGCTCACGAGAGAGAAAATTATTTTCTTTGTCTTGGAATAATGCAGCATGAAGGTGTTTTTGCTTTCGGTAATTCTTCGATTTTTGGCTGTAATCTTGATTTTCATTAACAGGACAGGCGGGGTAAGGTAATGGCCTTCTGCATTTACCTTTTAGAAAAAATTTGAAGAGCACGTATAAATTGAACAAAAAAAAAAAAAAAACAAGTCAGTAGTTCCATGGGTAATTTTCTGTTTTATAAGACCAATAGCAAGCATTTCGTAATATTCAAAGGAGAAGATAAATTATAGCGAAGAACTTTAGCCATAGATTATTGTATTTTATTTTTTAAGTTGACAACAATTCTAAACAATTAATGTCGCAAAATACGTTTTTTGAGATGTATGGAGGTAAGTGAGTTAAGATGACAACACTAATGCTTAAAAAAAAATATTTTTGCTTTACGATGGGGATTACATTTTGAATCTAATACACACGAAGCCTTAAGTATTAAGCTCAATATAAAAAAAAACTCTGGTTATCTTCTTTTGAAGAATAAAAAATGTTATCAAAATAAAGTGTTTCATTTTCAGCACCGTAGTCTGTTTACAACATCGTATACCACACAGTTTTTGCATTAGAGCTTGTGCTTCACTAATAATTAATGAAAGATATGAAATAAGAATTGTCCTCAAGCTATGACAGTACTTTTTTGTTCAAGCAGTAAGTGGAAGTTTGCGCCCAAGCATATACTTTTCAGTGAACAAATAATAAAAAGAGAGTAGTTGAGTTTTTTAGCATAGTAATGTCAGGAATGACACTGTAAGAACATCTGACAAAAAAATTTCAAAACGAATGTTGAGGCTATGGGCTCTTAGGTAAATTAGAACACTTGTTGTTTTAAGGAGTTACAAGAGTTACAAGAACGAATTCTACACGAACACATAGTAATTATTAAATAATATACCATGGCCGCCACTTATATGAATCACGTTTGTCCTAAATAGTTTTGATTCATAAAAGCGGCTAATTCAATTTACCACTGATTCAATTAACCGTCACCCACTGTATATACATTATTTCGAAAATATTGATCTTTCAGTTTTCGCTGCTGTAAATTTCCATTGAGCTTCTTTCTACACAGGCTCGTCATTTCAACTTTTACCATGGGGGTCAAACGGGTGCAAATACAATGCAAGCTCATTGGGAAAAAAACAAAAACCATGCGCACTTTTGTATAAATACATTGATTTTTCAAAGCCAGGAGGCAATACTCTCCCCCCTGACCCCCCAAAATGACGGGCCTATTTCTACATTTAGGTTGTCACACAACAATTAGTATGCGCATATGTGGCACTTTTCCAAATAAAATGTAACTAAGCGACTTAAATCCGGGAATACTGACTTCTGATTATTTGCATTTCAACTGAAGTTAATCAGTATCATCTGTGAGCTGTCACACTTTCCAACTGGTCTGAAATTCCATCTGTAACTCTCCGCTTCTGTTCCTAGCGTGGAAATTAATCGCATTGTGATTTGAAAGTACCTAAAATAAGCCAGCTTTTTTGTTTAAGTCCACAGCCTCATTTTACAATTAACTTACTACCTGTGAAGATACATATGCCTGGGAGGTTTAATTTAAGTGGAAATGACTTTATTTCTATCAACGACCATTAATTGCCCCGCCCCTTTTTTTCTAATATAATCGGTATTACTTTTTGAGTTTCTTATTGTTACGCATCAATTACTTTCACTACTATTATTATGCTTTCGAATACATTCAGACATGGAATGCAAAGCGAAATGCTCAAGGACACTGACTTTCTTGAGGGAAAGACCTCGTTGGCACAACAAAGCTGTTTTTTGTTGCCAGACAAACACCCAAAAGAAGACTGAAATACGTGACTTCAATGATCTGCCCGGATTACCTCCTATTGTGCGATCACTTCCAACTGCAAAAGCTCTCTTTTATACTCCGACTGTGGCAACACCGAAATCCTCGGCCAGGAACACGTGTTAACCGGTAAAAGCACAATCGGCGATTGTGTCACGACGCCTTGTTTGCTGAAGGTAAACATGAGCTTAGAAATGAAAGGACACAATCTCTTGGCTTGGCGAGAGAACTTTGTTAACTTACAAGCCTATCGTCAAAGGAAAAAAAAATACAAGAGTGAAAAATTGGAGCTTATGAGTGTGGATAGGATCAGAATGAAAATAGGTGAACAAGATAAATCATTTTATTTCATTGTGGCCATTCAGAACTATGTATGTAATTTGAATCCATCGTACAATATGTACTATGTCTGAGCATGGTGGTTTATAATCGCACCAGTAGATTAGGGCAGCCTACGACCTTGGGTGATACTCAGTAGAGCAACTTAAATCCTCTCTTGGTGTAAAGAATCATATTTCCTTATGTGTATTATACACTATTGATGCACCGATTAATCGGCCACTTTGTCGATTATTAATCAATAAAAATCGTGCCGATTTATCGGTGAAAAAAAAATGTTTAAAAGTATTTTTTGAAGTGTATCTTCACTAAGAAACAATGTGATGAATAATTTTATTAACAGTAATGATAATATCAATTGATATAAAGTTTTAATAAATTCCTTTTTCTATTTTGAATAAATATACACTTAGACATTAGACATGGTTGCAACATTTTTCATGTGTCGATACTTTTCTCGTTAGCATGGTGCTTTTAGATAACCTCTGATTTTCAAAGAATAAGTCTTGCATTAAATAGCTACTAAAAATTGAAAAAATTAAATTTAAAGCAATCTTAAATTAGAATGCTCATCACAGACTCCCCTAATTTTTTTGTTTTGAATTTTTATGCCTAGTTTACATGTTTTAAAATGTGTTAATGCGATATTATTGACAATAATATTTACATTGGATCTAAGAAATTGGATAAAAATTTTAAAATTATTTTGTGAAAATTGGGAAAATGGAAGAACAAAATCTTCACTCAGAAATAATCACTCTTTGTAAAACTGGAATTGCAGCAGAAAAAAAAAATAGTAATGATGAAATTGGCAGTACAGTCGACGCTCGATATAACGACCGTCTTCGTCCTACAGAAAACGGTCTTCATAACGAGTGGTGGCTATAAGAAGTAGAACATAGAGTATATTGGGATACAGTTGGGGGTTTTCTCACCGGTCGTTATATTAGGATGGTCTTTATAACGTGTGGTCGTTATAACGAGCGTCGACTGCATTAAAAACAATCATATTTATGCAAATTATAATTTCAACGTTCATGAGGCACTAATATGCAGGGATATTGCAAACACGTGTTTCGGCGTTACAAGGAACGCCTTTTTCAATGCAAAAAATTGGGAGCTTATGGATGCACAGACATCCGACAGAAGGACTTAGCTTTTGTTGGACGTCTGTGCATCCATAAGCTCCCAATTTTTCGCATTGAAAAAGGCGTTCCTTGTAACGCCGAAACACGTGCCTGCAGTATCCCTGCGTATTAGTGCCTCATGAACGTTGAAATTATTATTTGCACTATTTTTCTTTAATCATCTATATAATTAATCGGCTCAGCCGATTCATCGGTAATCGGTCTATTTGCTTATCGGTGCATCCCTAATACACACGTTACCGTGAATGACCGAAATTGGAAAATGTAGATTTTCATAGGATGATTTATGCAAAATATCCGAACTCTCGTCGGCGTCTTAGGCATGTTATATTTGCCTGCTAATGCCGAAATTTACCAGACTTCGGATTTTTATAGAAAATTCTATACTAACATAATAGGGTTGGCAATTTTTATCTTGAAACAAAGGTTTTCAATTCCAAAACTAGGAGATTTTTAGACTAGGAGATCTTTTCTATGACCTGTGGCATGGGAGACTTGCATCAAGGCGTGGAAAATTTTCCCAGCGTGTTTCTTTCTCTGCTACAAGGTTGACTTAGTATAGTAAGGGAGCAAAACTGCCTCATATGATGTTTTAAGGGGGGGGGGGGGTAAGACCGGCAGAACAACCAATGGACCCGACTTTCTTAATTTTTAGTATACATTCCTTTCCAATTTAAATATTTAATTTGCTTTTTGAAGATATTTTTAAGATGCATTAATCCTTTCATCTATTTATCTTTTACAATACTTATTTATGGGAATTAATCACCATGAGTTAAACTGTAACGATAAAGGGGCTAACTCTGTAAAATAAAATAAAATTAAAACAAAACAGTCAATTTGTTTCTGACAAATTGAAGCTTTTGCAATTTAGCATAGATTATGAAACATTGTTATTATTTCTTTTGGGGAACATTCTGTTCTTTTTGAATTTCTATGATGATGATCTATAATATATTCGTGCTTCTGTGTCAAATTTTGCAAAAACTTCTCTATCTGTTCACGTGTTCTTTACTCCTACTCAATAATCTACAATGAGAAAACTCCTAAATCGTAATATTTTTAAAGTTTTACATAGTATGTCATACCCTCATCGTCAAATAAATTACTCGTGCAGTTAAAAACGTGTGAATCTTTAAGAAACGATACTGTTTAAGAAGTTGTTACACTTAAAAATAAAAGAAAGGAATTTAATTAAGACTTAAGTTACTGATTCCATTAATAATCACTTATAATTTGATGTCTAAGACGAGAGCATATTATTCAAACATTCTTTTAAAAATGTACAGAAAGAAAATGCAGAGAATATCCAATACAAAAAAAAAAAAAAAAAACAGAAAATTTAACTAAAACTAAACTGCAGTTTGCAGTTTTATATGTGAGAAAATCAGACGGAAATTTTTGTTACCAGAAACGCGATCTCTAAAAAAATTTCTACCAACGAATCGTGTAATTTACGATCAACCAAACTCAAAACACACAAGAAGCATTGGAAAAGTGATATAAATTAGCAACGTTAATGCGTAATACTAACAAAGTGCAAAGTTTTGATAAATGCAATAATTTTTAGAAAGTATCTTTCGGGAAAAAAACTTACGACAACCCTTACGCAACGGAATTTTACTGAAGTGTTGTTTTAAACTAAAACATTTATTCATTTTTTTCCTGTTACAAATGAGTGCAATAATTTGACCAGTAGTGCGCGTGAGTGTATTTTTCTATTTAATGTTTTCTGAAGTTAAACTGAAAAAAAAAAAAAAAAATCAGCGATATTCAAATTGTGGAAAAGTGACAATGTTCACATTTGAATGGGAATAGCAAAGATCCAAAACCCGAATTCCTAGGTCCTCAGGCCCTGTTTTTTTTTTTTCCTGAGCAATGACAAATTGCTGTATGTTTTCTTTTCGGACCTCAAACGTCGTGTAGTCCCTCTTTCAGATGCCATCGTCTCTCGTCCCAGTGCTCCAACAACCCGGACCTGCTCACCGGCCTTAAATGAAGCTCATGGTAGCCCAGTCTACAACAGCCCCGCTGCACCACCACCATGCATGGGCGCCCATAAGGGGGGGCAAGGGGGGGCTCGAGCCCCCCCTTGGAAATTAGTATTCTTTCAGCTTTTAGTACTGTTTATTCAGAAAAAAATTAAAAAAAAACTTCTTCACCCATTAATGAATAAGTTATTAAAAATGCCAAATTTTAATAACTCTAATCTGCACTGAAATCGCTTTCAGAATTGTTACAATGTGTTTCTTCCTACATTCTTCAATAGAAAAAGAAAGTCAAATTCCTGGGTCAACCGGCGCCGCATTTGCATAGGAAACTACCCCATGTCTGCGGAATAGCGGTTTGGTCATTCCATTTTAAATCAACAAATTTTCAGAAAAGTTGTTGCATTATAATTTTTGATTTTGATGAAAATTTTCATATGCATTCCTTTTATTTCCCAGACCTGAAGAAAATAAATATTTTATTTTAAAAAATTGACCCTTTGACATATGGGCCATTTTTGTTGTTGGCAACTGCAAAAATGGGGCATTTCTGCTACTTTGTCTCATGAATTGTAACTTTTTTTCTATCAAAGATTTTTAGCTCAAACATAGCTAACTGGGAAGCTAAGAAAGAGATCTTTTTATGTATGATATCAATAAATTTCAGATTAAAAAATATATATATATATTATTTTTTCAAGGTCAAAGTTTGACGAAAATCTCATTTTTTACTACTTTTCAAAATTAAAACTCTCATGAAAAGTTTAGAATAACAAGCCCTATTTTGTATCATATTCATGTGTATGGTTACTTATTATATAAAAAAAATTGCCTTGTTACTCCGGACCCTTTATGAGATATGCCCCCCTAAAATTGCAAATTTTCAAAAAATCCAGTTTTCAACGCTAAAAAAATGCATGTGGGGGTAAGGTAAAAATTATTTTATTTGTGGAATCTTTGATACTTTTTACCAGCTTTTTAATGAAACAAAAGTTACTTTGTTATTCAAAGGCGCTTGGCAGCTATGGGCATCTGAATTTTCATATAATTGCCCTGAAGCAACACGATTATCTTTGTACTTCTTAATCTCAGGTTTTAGTGAGATTTAATTATATATTTAATTGTTTGTTTTTAATTCTAGAAATGAGAAAGAAGTGATATGAAGTAACATGTTTACACTTTAATGAGCTAAGTTAAATTTTTTATCGCCTGGGAACAGTGGCGTATTCAGGGGGTGCGCTGATAGGGCTGCAGCCTTCCCAAAATTATCAAAAAGGAATTTAAAACATTTGAGCCTTTTTTTCTGAAATCGCGACATGAGAAAGTTTTTCTGTCGAGAAAATTTAAGTACAGGACAAAATTCAAAGAAAGAAAAAAAAAGAAATTTCTTTTTTTTTTTTTTTTTTCTTATTTTTTGACATGTCCTTTTTACTGTTTGTCACTTTTATTACTAATTTAAAATTCCTCTTCCTTGTGCCGACCATAGTTCTGATGCAGTCAAGATTTTCAAAATGTGTTGCAACTGAACCCAAATTTGGTCATCATCACTTGATTTTTTAAATGATGTTCTTGACCCTTTGGGATGAAAAAAAAAAATGGGTTCTGCATTCTTCTTCAACATTAAACACTTTTACTTCTAACACTTCTCCTAGCCATCAGTCACTATCACACACACAGTAAACATAATCTGATAATTTTGGTTGGATTCTTGTTTTTCGTGCAGCAGAATTTCGTTTGAATATATGATAAAAAATATACTTGTTATTCTAAACCCTTCGTGGGTTTTTTTAATTTTCAAAAGCAGTAAAAAATAGTAAACATAATCTGATAATTTTGGTTGGATTCTTGTTTTTCGTGCAGCAGAATTTTGTTTGAATATATGATAAAAAAATAGGCTTGTTATTCTAAACCCTTCATGGGTTTTTTAATTTTTAAAAGCAGTAAAAAATGAGATTTTCGTCGCAAATTTTGACCTTGATTTTTTTTAAGATGAAATTTATTGATATCATATATGAAAAGATCTCTTTCTTAGCTTTTCAATGAGCTATGCTTAAAATCAAAATCTTCGATGGAAAAAAAGTTATAGTTCAGAAGACAAAGCATCAAAATGTCCCATTTTTGCTGTTGCCAACAACAAAAATGGCCTATATATCAAAGGGTAAATTTTTTTGAAATAAAATGGATACATTTTTGAGGTCTAGGAAATAAAAAGAATGCATTCGCAAATTTCTATCAAAATCAAAAATGCTGATGCACACACACCCCATTGGTTGATTCAAAATGGAATGACCCTATATATAATATGTATATAATCTTTTTACTGTAAACTATGAAGAAAATATCTGAGCCCCCCTTAAAATTTCGCATATGGGCGCCCATGCCACCATGCAGGATATGGTGGCGAAGGAGCACACAGACACACACTGTAAGACATACGCCTGCACACGTACACATACACACACAAGCGCGCTCGCGCGCCCACGCAATTTGTCATTGCGAAAAACATAATTTGAATTCGAGCTGTCAAAATGCATTTTTTTATTTTAATTTCATAGTTTTGAGCAGATTAATTTCTGCCATTTCTTGTCTAACGATAACAAAACGCAATCAAACCTCTGAAAATGCCCTTGAAATTGACTGAACAAGTTATTGAAAATCCATTTTTCAAGAATTCAGTTTTTTCAAGACAGAAAAAAGGACTCGAAATGCGCCAACATTCCTCTCACCTGCAAACGGGGTAGAAAGTGCACGTCGTAACGGATCGTTCCCGCCAATGAGAGGACTGCGCTCACCTGAAGGCGCGGCCCGAGCAGCACGACCATTGGTTAGCTCTCCGAGTTCCGCCCGGTGAACCAGCCGCTTGTCAAGAGAATTTCATTTTTCAAAAAAGCAGTCACATGTGGATGGCTTGCAGAAAGGTAAAGAAATGAAACAAGCTGCTAGAAAGGAAACTACCAATTGGGGTTACATTGTTTCAGTCGTGTGAAGTGACTTCAGAAAAATTCATTTTCTATTCATCTGATTTTAATCGTAATTTACAGGGTTCTCTGAATTCAGTTATTCTGTGTTCTAGGTTCACAGAAATCCGTTATTTTCGCGACTGCATACAAAAAGTAGGATTTTTATGAGTGTTAAAAATATAGAGACAAAAAGAAATTCTTTGCTAATTTTCTGTTTTTCTTTTATTTGTTAAATATACTAAGAAGGCCAAAAAAAATCAAATCACAGATTTCTTCATGCATATTTCTAAAAAAATAAGCCCAATTCCGGGGAATTATTTTTTTCACTGCTATATTTCGAAAGAGAAATAAATAAATACATAAAATATAAATTAAAAAATAAGAAAAGATGTAGAGTGAAGTAGCTCTTGACTAGCTGTTTTACTTTAACTCAGTTATGTTCAGTATCTCATTGCTGATTCTGACTTACTTTGCAGCAAACTAAAAATTATAAATATTCTTATAAAAAATGAAAGAAATTATCCATTCTACTTTTTTTTTTTCAATTGTGGACACTGTCATTTCTGCACCTATCCTTTCAAAGCCACGAAACTAGTTGTCTTTTTTTCTGAAGGTACGCAGAGTAAGCAGGTGATCATTGTACCGAACATAGATCGACGACAGGTATCTTGAGAGATGGTCTAGACGGCGCACAATGTGGCATACTGGTCAAAAATCCACCAAACTCGAACATTTTGAGATAGCGTCTTCTATTTGGGTTCAAAATATGGAAAAATCCTATGTCGTACTATTGCTATAATTTTGCATTTTTAACCTCTTAAATCCGACAGAGCTCGGAAGGGATAAAAGTCGCGATACTGAAACCGAAAAAGTGTAACCATATCTGCCATTTTTCGCTGTTATACAGACGTATTCTCGAGAAAAATGGTACAATATAGAGCTTAAATTCGGATTTTGGGCGATTTTTTGGTGCCCTAGGGGTTTTTAAAGCTTTGAACTTTTTAAAATGTATGAAAAATTGTTGGTTAGATTCAAACAATATTTGCTCTTTGCTCGGAAGATGTATGAAGACCATGAAAACCCAGTTTTCCAGTGAAAAATCATGTTTTTTTATGACTAACATGTAGAAAAAAAGCATTTATATTGACCCTGCAGCAATCAAAACTTGTGTTTTATTATCCGATTCCTCGATTTTCACTCTGCTTTGATCCACATATCCGGGATAAAATATGGTCACAATTTTCGGTTTCGAAATCGCGACTTGACTCCATTCCGAGCTCTGTTGGATTTAAGGGGTTAAAAAATTCAAAATTGTAGCAGTGGTACGATAGTAGAAAAATTTTTCCGTATTTTGAACCTAAATAGAAGATAATCGAAGATGTGGTAAGAAGCGTCGAATAGGACTAACCCTAGCAGCATAATCTCATCGGCAGATGATCGGCCATTCATCGAAACCCGATGAAATTCTCATCGGCCGATGATCGGATTCGATGAGTTCTCATCGGAAATTGCTCCAATATGTCTCATCGGCCAAACAGAATCCGAGCAGCAAAATCCGATGAGTTTTGCTCGAAATACGTTGACATTTAGAGCAATTTACGAGCAATGCAGTCCCGTGCCAATGAATTTAGGATCAATTTTGGATGATCGGCATATTTTCATCGTGAAAGTTGATCGGAAGGATATCGCCTTCCGATGAAAAGTAGCTCATCGAAAACCGTGCTCGGATACTGATCGGAACGATGTCATCGTGCGTTACGGGATCAGTTTTCGAGGAGTTCGATGATCGGCCTAGCGAAATCCGATGAGTTGATGCTACTTGGGAAGTGCGAGTAGAAAGTGCCCATCCTCAATCTATCCTCCCCTTTTAAAATGGAATCTATCCTGAGTGCTAGCCGTTGCTTTTGAAAACGGACAGTACTTTCTGGGCTCATAGGTCGAGAGCAGCTCTGGATGTTTATCCGATGTTCTGCCATAGACGTGTCACTGATTCTCCGGAGCACAAAGAATTCGAAAGAAATGATTGCTTAAAAGCTCTAATCAAAATCTTGGTTTTTAGTGTATAGGGTACCAATCTCAAATTAGATGCTTTTGAATTGAGATACAGGATAATATTTTTTGCTCAAGAGTGGTCATCTGGTTAGCTTATCCATATTGGTATTCTGAGGGCATCTGATGTTCAACTAAAAATATCGTGAATGGTCCACAATCTGGTTCCGGTCTTAGCCACTGCATATTCAAAGGTGCTATCAACTGCACATCACATTGAAGAACTGCATCAAATGAAACGGCTTATAAACACACAATTTATTCGTCCGGCATCGAAATGTAAAAAGTACACATCCCGTTTCTTTCTCTTAAACCTTTTAGCGCTTCCGAAGAGAGAAAGGTTCCCGATGGGAGGTCACAGGAGGTCATTGTGACCTCCCAATAATTTCCGTATTCGGCACATTTTGCTGACGATTCGGCAATTTGAAGACAACATTGCAACATTGAGATTATTTGTTCTTTTTGGTTTTCAGAATTGTTTTTTTAAAGATGCTGTTATTAAGATTAATGTTTTATCGCATTAAATGTTATGCATGTACGACTTGTGTGCAGGCTTGTAATTTATCATTCGGTAAAATTGGAATCTCATTCAGCAAATTGATAATTTCCCCCCTCATAAACATTTTATTTTGGGGCGCCCCTGCGTCCAGTCATCGCTATGAGAAATTAATTCCACCGCACTCCGCAAGTTCCTCATTTTGTTCAGTCAGTGTGAAAATCCTAATCATTCCCAATTTTTGAATTTTTATTGCATAATAATGCAAAGCGTAATTTTAAGGCATGCTATACAACCTTCTTCGCAACTGAGCTCTGCAACCACATTTAATCCACAACCTTTGAGTTGGCAACCTAGTTATTAGATCCGGGAAAAGTCAGAATAAATCCTCCTAATTAACAAATCCGATCTACCAGGGATGGCAGCACGAAAAGCTTAAAGCAGAGAGCTCATTTAATTAATTCTGATACTCCGTTCAGTGCTTTATCTTCTAGTTGACGTCCTAAATGACAGGAGCAGATGATTTTGCCTGCTTGGATTAAGTCTGACCCCAAAGCAGATTCCTGATCTTTATCACAACCCGTCAGTTATCAAAACTGTTTTCAAGCCGATTAACAGATTTAAGTAACTTGTACTTCCTATGAGGGGTGGGCAAACAATGGAAGCCCATAAGTCCTTTTTACTTTAGAACTAGAATATGACTCTGGCAAAACTTTTGAAACGAATAAAGAGCAATCAGTCACTTAAATTGACCTAAATTAAAGGGCATCGGTACGGCAAATACCCATGGTATGACAATTAGTCTTTCCTTACATTTCCCTGACGAAAATTAATTGGCATTTATTTTATATACTTAAGTCCAGAAGAATATAAATTTTTCTAGTGATTATTTGATTCTTCTTAACTGCTTCTGAGAAAATTGTTTTCCTTGAGCAATTCGAGGGATTGTCTGACATAAATCACTACGATAATCATTAATATTAATGTCTTAATCTGCAAAACTGACTATTCTAATAAATCAAAAGTTTTAGTCATACAGAAATGACAATGAGAAAAATGACTCTTAGACGATCTTAAAAAGGAAGCATTTTTCATCTAAGGATATGAACTCTTTTGATTTGATTGTAAATTAGGCCTTTCAATGCTTTACCAGCACAACTATTCAAAACTCAAACGCAAAAATTTACTTTCTACTGTTTAGACAATAAACTGTAGAATAAATTCATAAAAAAGGCAATACTGACCTTACTCACGCATAAGCTCCAAACTTCCTGTGTGTTTTCATATACAGTGCCACAATCTCTTTTTTTTTCGGGTTGAAGAGAAGAAAGAGGAGGATAAAATTAATTTTTATGTGTACTACATACTAGGATTGCCAAATAGGCTCTGAGTTAAAAGTACTGATGAATTTAACCTACTCTCGTTTGCTCCTTTCCTTCCTTCTTTCTGTATATATTTCTAAATCTTTGTTCAAACGTAAACAGGTGAAAGCGAAAGTTAGTTACTCAACTCTCGTTCATCATCTCAATCTCGAAGAATTATGCAAAACAGTTGCTTGTATTCATAAGTGTTGAAATAGATTTTAAAGTTAGGAAAGTCTTTATCAGATTTCCAATAAGTACAGATTCATGAAATTTAATGTTTGGCGGCAAAAATAATAAAAGTTGAAGCTGGTAGTCCTTGGTTTATCAGAAAAATGCATTTTAGCTAAGGAGTACTTTATGGGATGGGAGTACCTTCCCTTGCCATCAGAGGAATTCTGCCACGCTAAGCACAAAAGTAGTAGCAGCACATTTTATCAAAATTGAGTCATAATCACCACGTGGTTCTTTATTACATATTTCACCTAAATACAATGTTTTATGGTTATTTGTCAATAAAAAATACTTAACAAATATTTTTGAAAAAATTACATCTGAATCAAATACATGGAGGCTCAAAACTTTAAACGTCAATTTCTCATTTTGTCATTTTGAACTCAGCTGCAGGCACGACTTCTGCACTTAACACGGCAGAAATTTTCGTTCACTTGAAGAAAGTGAACGCAACTTTCAGAATACCAGAATATTTCTTTATTTTAGAACAGCTCAGCGCCGCCAATTCATGAACATGAATTAGAATCATTTAGAAAGGAAATAAGGTTGTGCAAATGTGCATTTAATTGCAGATTTGTAAACAAGCATCTAGTGCCCTGAATCTTGAAAAAGTAAGCTGAAAAAAAATTGTTTTTCTTAGGATGGATCAGCTCAAACTTACTTCATGAGACGCACCACTTCACTTTACTTCTTAACGAGCCCTTCAGCTTAAGCAAGGGACAAATCGTTTTACGGCTTCCTGAAATCTAACCTTCCCTCCAATCTCCCCCTCCATTTATACAAGAGCTCAGGAGGATCAGGAGGGAGGAAGGGGTTCCAGAGATTCATCCCAAAGAGGATTTCTAGCGGATGCAGGCGACAAATTGGTAGCCATCTGAATAATTTCCGCCTACATGTTGATTTGGACGAGGATTAAGCTGCTGAAGAAAATATTCGTTGTATGTTTGCTTTTTTCCCTCTTTTCCGACCAATGACTTGAATGATCATTAATAGAAAAGTGGCTCGAAAGGGTGAGATTTCGGGTGAAAGTGGAATAGATCAACCACCTGTGCATTTCTTTCTGCAGGTTCTGCGGTTTAGAGCAAAATTTTGAATGAATATTGACTATTATCTTTACAACGTAGTTTTGGGGGTTATCCGTCGAAAAATATGCTCACTGATTATATTGTTAAAAACATAAAATTAAACTGAAATTTCGAAAGTTAAAAGCAGATCTCAATTTATTTGAGTTCTATTTGAAACACTAATTAAATCCTGTGCTCGTTTATAGAAATAGATAAAAAAACGTTTGAGGCCATTTAATTTTCATTACAACCGTTTTAATTTATACCTTCTTTCAGTGGAGATTTGAATATAATAGCGTACCTTTTTCCATATCAGAATGGCTGCGTTTATAATTTTGGGTACATTCTTTAAGAGTTCATCTGTTTCTACATTAAATTTTCCTTTAATTTATTGTGGTTTAATTGTTGTTGTATTGATAATTTACATTTCATGTGTTTTTATATAATTTACTCCTTCAAGTCGTTGTACAGGGTTGCGGTAGAGAAACTTGCTGATTTTAATTGGATGCTAATTATCAAGGCGTGGTCAAAAAACCGTGGGGAGAATCTCATTTCAAAGAAGAGGTCCTGAAGTTTTGTTATCTTACAATTTAGCTGCCGTCATGTGTCGTCATGTGTTGGGCAAAGGAGCAACGAGCGGTCGCCGTTGAGGCTTACTGTTCAAATAATCGTATGGTGGTCGCCACTTAACGTGCCTTCCAAACTCGGTTCAAAATTCATCCCGGAGGTCCCATTCCTGGCCAAGAATCGATTGTTTTGTGAGTGAAAACATTCAGGGAAAGTAGGTGTGTGTCAAAAAAAGTCCCAGAACGTCAACGGACTTCCAGAACTCGAGAAAACGTCGAGAAAGTAAGGAAGTCGTTTTTGCAATCTCCAAGGCGTTCGGCGCTAAAACAAATTGCTGTTCTGGAGATTTCTCATCACACACCGAGACGAATTCTTCACAACGAACTCCAGTTTCATCCCCACAAACTTGCTGTGGTTAAACAGTTCCAGAGCGCCTCATCTCCTTGAGACTTGACGTACCCGTAGCCGGCGCGCTCCCCCGATTTGACACCCTGCGACTTTTTTATGGGGATATCTCAAATTGATCGTTTACAACGACAAGCCCCGGACCCTGCAACACCTGAAGAACAACATCTGGCTAGCTATCGCCAGCATCCCAGTCGATATGCTTGAAAAAATGGAGCAAAACTTCAAATCTAGGGCAGATCAGTGCATCATTAATGGGGGCCACCATTTGCCCGATGTAATTTTTAAATCTTTTAATAAAAATTCAGAATGTGTACAATATCTTATAAAAAGAAATAAATTCATGCATGAAGTACTTTCCTTTTATTGACTTTTCAAATCAGCAAGTTTCTCTGCCGCACCCTGTATTTTAACTGTTTTAGCTTTGATAATTTTACTATTTTATATATACTATAAAATTTGGATCAAGTATCTGCGATACATTCAATCTTATGACGTAATATCAAGTGCTGGTATGGTAGAAAGTAGCTTATAGCTTAAATCTACCAGTGAAATAGAAATCTTTAGGAGCTCCATAAACGTTTGCATGGTGCTTCAGTTAGTATCTATCATATGCGTGTCTTTTAAAAAGCCTTTTGAAACCATTCTTTCTTCATTAGTAGTTTGATAAAAGCTTCTGGATTTAAGATATATTTTTAAAAGTAAATTCATTTGGCCTTTTTGAATTTTATTTTTAGCCCGCTTGTTATGGGAAAGTGTGCTTACTGTGACTAAAACTGATTCTTTATCAGTTATACTCGATATGTAAAGTACCAAATTCCTGAAAATGTACCTGTCATAGTCCGATGTAAAAGTTCCACGTCAACTTCAAAGCGCATGTCTGCAATTTCATCGCCCTGTTTTTATGTCATTGTTTCTACCCAAAGATATTTCAGTATAGATCTGTGGCTTGGTTCTAAAAGGGCCAATGTCAATTTTTTTACATTCTGTGTTATTTACATCAAAAGTTTCCAATTTAGTAAAACTCTAATTCAACAAAGGCCAATGTCTATACAATATATAATAATATGAAAATTATATATTATATAAATTATTACATATATTATATATTATATATTTATATAATATATAATATAATATATAAAAAATTTCATATGATAAAATAATGTTTCTTTACACTAACAATAAACAACTACCAAAAAATAATAATGGGAATCTTAATATAAGAAAGTTATAGCATTCTAAAAAATCTCAAATATCTTTCATCGCCTTTTTCTCGAAACTAACATTTTTGACTTAGGCCCTTTTAGAACCAAGCTACAAAGGTATTTTCTAATGGTATATACATTGGTTGACTAGCTGGTCCAGACAAAAATTAACAGTACCCAAATTTATCACCCCAATTTTTTTTAATCCAAATTTATTTACC
>JAXGGA010010617.1:0-46039 GCA_038373865.1 Uloborus plumipes | reverse complement strand
AAAAAAAAGCACCTAAAAGAAATATTATTCATGCTAAAATCAACGCCCCCTAAATAATAGATGCCTACAGTTGCTTCGATACGGGAGAAATTGGTTCCACTTTGAGAGCCACCTAGCGGCAATCCGATGATGCCGTTGTTATGGTAATAAATCCGAACAATATTCGAATTAAATTTTTTGATTAGCTAATTTTTAAATTTAAATTTAGAAATCAACCAATCGTTAATTTCTCTTGTCTCGAAGAACTCCGATAGATGGCAGTACGTCGTGAACCAAGGACGAAATTTTGCTCTATCCTAGAAACCAGAAAGCAGTAGGCATTAATATTTAGGAAGCGTTGCTAAAATAAACGTTTTCTTTTCCGGTTTTAATGCGATTGTACATCCATTATTTCAACTCCTACACTGAGTACATAAATTTTTTTTGGAAATTTGGATCAATATTAACCGGTGAAAAAAAGTCAATCGAAAATGACGATACCCCTGGATCTAACTTGGTATCTTCGCGCTTCTAGTCCAACGTTCTATCTAGTCCGTGGAGTTAGTGCAAAAATATTTCACTTCCGGATACCAGTCTGAAATTTTATGTGGGGCTTATATTCACATAGGAGGACAAAAAAACGCCGGGAGACACTTGATCGGAGGTCAAGGTCATTCTGTGATGACGTCATCAAAATGGCCGCTTTTACAGGTAAATACGTTCGTTTAACTGCTTAAAACTCCATCATAGATTCAAATATTGCAAAACTCAAATGTATCATCTGAAAGCTCTTTAAAAGAGCTATTTAGAAAGATTTAATTTTTCTTTCTAAGGTCAAGGGCCCACCTGTGATGACGTCATCAAAATGGCCGCTTTTACAGGTAAATACGTTTGTTTAACTCCCCCTAAAACTCCATCATAGATTTAAATATTGCAAAACTCAAATATATCATCTGAAAGCTCTTTAAAAGATCTATTTAGAAAGATTTAATTTTTCTTTCTGAGGTCAAGGGCCCACCTGTGATGACGTGATCAAAATGGCCGCTTTTACAGGTAAATGCACTCATGTACCTGTTTAAAACTTCATCATAGATTTAAATAGGCCCTTGACCTCAGAAATAAACATTAAACCTTTCTAAATAGATCTTTTAAAGAGCTTTCAGATGATATAGTTGAGTTATGAAATATTTAAATCTATGATGGAGCTTTAGGGGGAGTTAAACAAACGTATTTACCTGTAAAAGCGGCCATTTTGATGACGTCATTACAGGTGGAACCTTGACCTCAGAAAGAAAAATTAAATTTTTCTAAATAGCTCTTTCAAAGAGATTTCAGATGATACATTTGAGATTTGCAGTATTTCAATCTATGATGGAGTTTTAAGCAATTAAACGAACGTATTTACCTGTAAAAGCGGCCATCTTGATGACGTCATTACAGGAGTTCATGACCCCTGATCAAGTGTCTCCCGGCGGTTTTTTGTTCTTATATATGTCCATAAGCTCTGTACCAAATTTCACACTGGTATCCGGAAGTGTAATATTTCGGCTGTTTTTGTCGCTAACTCCACAGACTAATCCAACCACGCCACTTCAAAATCTTAGCTATTGAATTCTATTTCGAAGGTCAATTCGATGAAAAGTGAAACCAATAAGAAAAAATGTCATATTGAAGTTATGCTGCTGTATTATATGTCCATATAAAGCTTGAAAAGTGCACTTTTAGAATATTGCATTGGTTTTTTACTAAAAGTTAAATAAATTTTGTTTTTTCTCTTAGAAGTACATGCAGGTCTTCATTACAATCAGAAAAAAAAACTCATTTTTAAATGTATGTTTCTAATAGCAAAACAAAAGTAAAAAATAGTTGCAGCATAGTTTTAACTGTTAACATCTATATACATAAAAGACTATATGGGTTGCGCTTTTATTTTGGTGTAGTAATCATACTCTAACATAATAACTGGAAACCTTTTATGAGAGTAGAACAAAAAGCTAACTTTTATTAACAGATCTGAATAACATAAGGCTACCGTTGCCATTCCATTCCAACTAAAGTTATAATACAAAAATCTATCGCGTACAGGCTTGTTCGAATAGGGTCGCCACATCATTCCCCGCCTAGTGAGGTACCGAGGTGCTGAACGATAATGAAAGTTCTCAGCGAGACGGGCGTCGAATGACACGTCCATATCTAGTTCGTATTGGAAGCGGCTCCTCTGCAAATGTTACCTTTTGCTGAACTTTTGGAGTATGAGATTTAGATTTCTGTAGAGCGTTGGTCCGACTTGGCAGTGATTTGTTGTTGCTGCTCTTGAGTAGCTGTGCTGGGAATGGAATCATTTATAATAGAAGAGTTATCCAAGAAACAGGGTTTAACTCTATATCGAAATGTTGACCACTTTATCCTTGATCTTTACTTGAAAAATTTTGTCGGTTCTGCTTAGAACCTCGTATGGGCCTTGGTATGGAGGTTGAAGACTACGTCGAACACTATCAGTTCTTAAGAAGACGTGTGTGTGCAAGTTTTTAAGTCCTTAAAGACGAATGGTTTACGTTTCGAGTAGTCTGAGAAGGGCACAGGTCTGAGATCTTGCATCTTTTTCTTTAGGGTTTTCACGAATTCCGACTGTGCTTCATTTGATGTATTTTCCAAGAAATCATAAGGCAAACGGATATTTTCTCCGTAAAGAAGTTCGGCTGGCGTAGAGCTTAATGTTGTGTGCCAAGTTGTGCGTAATCCAAGCAGAATGATCGGAAGTGATTTAGTCCAGCTTTGATTTTCATGGCACATAATGGCAGCTTTTAACGTACGGTGCCAGCGTTCCACGGCGCCGTTAGTTTGAGGATGATACGCGTTTGTCCGTTGCCTTTTATACCCTATGAGTTTCGACAATTCCAAAAATAAATTTGATTCGAACTGACGTCCTTGGTCGGTTATGATAATAGCAGGAGATCCAAAACGAGCTATCCAAGTTTTTACAAGCGCGTCTGCAACTGTTTCGGCTTCTATATCAGGTATGGGCGTTGCTTCTGGCCAACGCGAATAACGGTCGATGATTGTAAGGCAATAGCGATAGCCTTCTGACGTTGGTAACGGCCCTATGATGTCAAGGTTTATTTCCCTGAAACGTTGACTTACAGTACGATACTGTTGATAAGGACTGTGTACATGTCTGGAAATCTTTGACCTTTGGCATTTGATGCAACATTTAGCCCAATTTCTAGAGTCTTTCCGGATAGATGGCCAAATAAACTTGGAAGAGATTAGTTTGACTGTGGATTTAATACCTGGGTGTGACAGATCATGAACATGATGAAATACTTGTTTTCTAAAATCAGGTGGTATGTATGGTCGTTTTTTTTCATAGGAGACATCGCAGTATAAAAAACGATCAGATCCAACAATCGGTAACTTCTCTAGCTTTAAAGAGGACTTAGAAGATGAGATCATATCTTTCAGTTCCGTATCAAATTCTTGAGCTTGGGCAATTGCTTCATAATCAATCTGTGAACCTATCTGCAATTCATCTACTCTTGATAGTGTATCAGCAACACAATTATCTTTACCCGAAATATGTTGTATGTCCACTGTGAATTGTGCAATGAATTCTAAATGTCTTTGCTGACGTGGAGAAGCTTTTTCCAGCTTTTGACAAAAAGCGAATGTAAGCGGTTTATGATCCGTGAATAAGGTGAATTTTCGACCCTCTAGCAAGTACCGGAAATGCTTGATGGAAGAATAAGCACTTAAGAGTTCTCTGTCGTAAGTGGAATAATTCTGCTGTGTTGGTGTTAAACGTACCGAAAAAAATCCAATTGGTTGCCAATGTTCGTCACTGAACTGTTGCAAGACTCCTCCAATTGCTTTATCAGAAGCATCCACCATCAGAGCGAGTTGTGCTGTCTGTGATGGATGAACGAGAGTTGTTGCAGTACGTAGTTGCTCCTTACATGTTTCAAACGCATGTGAAGCTTCATCTGTCCACTCAATTTTTCGGTTGTCGTTTTTCTTACTGTTGACTAAATAGTTGTTAAGAATCAGTTGGTTATGAGCAGCATGGGGAATGAAACGTCTATAGAAATTGATCATACCTAAAAATCTTCGTAGTTGTTTCACCGTTATCGGGCGTTCCATGTCTGTGATGGCTTTAACTCTGTCGTCTGTTGGTTTGATGCCTGTGGCTGAGACGAGGTGACCTAAATACTTAACCTCTGGTTGGGCAAAGATGCACTTACTGAGTTTAAGTGTCAGTCCGTATTCGTGTAATCTTTCGAAAACCATCTCTAGATGTTGGAGATGTTCTTCGCGACTGTGCGACGCTATGAGGATGTCATCAATGTAGGGGAAACAAAAATCAAGACCACGAAGCGCCGAGTGGATGAATCTTTGGAAAGTCTGGGCAGCATTTCTGAGACCAAACGTCATAAATGGGAATTCATAGAGTCCGAATGGTGTACAGATTGCAGTTTTTTGAATGTCCGACTCTTCCATGGGTAACTGATGGTATGCACGGTGAAGGTCTAAGGTAGAAAATACTGTACGTCCTTCCAGCTGATGAGTAAAATCGTGAAGATGCGGTAAAGGATACCTGTCGGCTTGGGTAGCTGCATTTAGGGCTCTGTAGTCTCCACATGGTCTCCATGAACCGTCTTTTTTCTTTACGAGATGTAAGGGGCTGGACCATGAGCTATTCGAGGGGCGACAAATGCCTTGCTCAAGCATATACTCAAATTCAGCCTTTGCAATCTTCAGTTTATCGGGAGGTAATCTGCGAACCTTGGAAACGACTGGTGGGCCTGTTGTAATAATTGAGTGAGTAATGTCATGTTTTACTTTTATTTTATCTAGACGAAAATTTTCCGAAGTTATACTTTTGAACTTTTCTAAAAGTGTAATGATGTCAGCATCCAGATTGTCTGAATCAACTGGGGTCAATGATGATGATGGTCCTTTCATGATTTTCGCTGGTGCATGAAGTGAAGTTAAGGGATCAATTAAGCGTTTCTGCCGTATATCCACCAAAAGACCATAATTTCGAAGGAAGTCTGCACCAATAATGGGTCTTGTCACATCAGCGATTATAAATTGCCAATCAAATTTTCTTCTCAAGCCAAGATCCAACCTAACCAATTTTGTGCCATACGTTTTAATAGGGGTTGAATTAGCGGCAAACAATTTAAATTCGGAAGGAGTGCTTTTTCTTGATTTGGGCGGAATTACGGAGACGTCGGCACCTGTGTCGATTAAATAATTTGCGTTACTTGATTTATCGAAAAGGAAGAGGCGACAATTTACTAGACCGGAGGCCCCGGCCTCCTCAAGGATCCGGTCATCTAGTTTTCCGAGTCCTTTTTTTCAAATTCGCAGGGTTTTACGCATTTTGTAGACTTGTCACCAAATCGGTAGTGGTACCAGCAAATATTTCTGTTTTCTTTGGAAAAAGACCTCGATCTATTGCGTCGTCCCCGGAAACTTCCAGACCTGCTACGGGGTCGGTGGCGGAATGAGAGGTTGTCAATTTTTTCTGCCAGTGATGCAATATTAGCCTCCAATGCATCTATTCTTTTGCTTGTAACACCTTCCATGGAGGACGAACAAGTAGGCACAGTGCCACTTTTCGTGACTGAAAATGCTTCTGAAGCATTATAAACACTTAATATTTTGTCGGCCATTTGTGCAATGTTGTCAAGAGAGTCATTACTTATTGACAAAATAGCTTGAGCGTGTTGCGGTAGGCGCTGAAGCCATAGTGATTTAATTACTTCTTCCGATATGGAGCTTCCAGCTAAACCTTTCATGTGACGCAACAAGTCCGAAGGACGTTTGTCCCCAAGGTCAATGTCAGTTAACAGTTTTTTAATTCGTGATTCTTCTGTGTCTGTCAATCTAGCCAATAACGCATTCTTGAGAGCATCATATTTATTCGCGTTAGGTGGCTCAGATAATATATCGATGACAAAGTCTAACACATTTTCATCCAATGCTGCGACTACAGTATTATACTTCGTTAAATCGTTCGAAATGCCACTGTTGGAAAATTGGGCCTCTAACTGGATAAACCACAACTTGGGTTTGTTTTTCCAGAACGCTGGTGGTTTCACAGATACTCTACTTATTTCCGAATCAATTTTCGAATTTTTATTCCCTTCATTCATTAATTCCGTGCTCTGTTCCTCTTTGGAATCGACCTTGGACATATCGAGTCAACAATGGCGTTTGCAAGTGTGGTAATGAAAATACTTTTTCACTCTTAGCATGAACAGAAACAGTTAATTAATTCACTTACTGAACTTTGGATCACGTCCGAGGTCACCAGATATGGATTGCGCTTTTATTTTGGTGTAGTAATCATACTCTAACATAATAACTGGAAACCTTTTATGAGAGTAGAACAAAAAGCTAACTTTTATTAACAGATCTGAATAACATAAGGCTACCGTTGCCATTCCATTCCAACTAAAGTTATAATACAAAAATCTATCGCGTACAGGCTTGTTCGAATAGGGTCGCCACAACTACTTCTGAAACCGTATGTCCGGGGTAATCTTCCAAACTACTGGACCGATTTTAACCATTTTTGCACCGTTAGATAGCTACAGTAACAGAGAGCAGGATAAGCTATAATTTATTTCTAAAAAGCTTAGTTTAAAAAAGTTATTATGGAAAATAGTAAATTTCATTTATTTTCCCCATTAAATAATTAAATTTTCAGTGCATTGTTGCAAAAATTTGGCTGCCATGCAACAACAATATTAATAGTAATCATGGTGAAAATTTTGAACCTAGGCTTCGCTGGAGTAAGTATGAAATTTATTGCTTTCTTAGGATTTTTATATTCATCTATGCCAATAATCGCTAACGTGGTAAATAAAAAGGGAATTGATTTTGGCAACAGTTAGAGAACAGAAAATGTTTATAGTCAAATAATTTCTAAGTTAGGTACATAAGATGTTTTCAACAGTGTAGTCACAAGGATATAAACTAATGATGGGACTTATTTTACGTGTAATGTTTGGAAATACTTGACTCCAGTGCGATTGATTTTACAGGGTGCGACAAAGAAAATTGCTGATTTTAATTGGATGCTAATTAGCAAGGAGTGGGGAGAGTCTCATTTTAAAGAGAAGGTCCTGAAGTTTTGTTATCTTATAGTTTAGTTGTCGCCATGCGTTGGACGAAGGAACAACGAGCGTTCGCCGCCGAATCTTACTTTTCAAATAATCTGTCGGTGGTCGCCACTCAAAGTGCCTTCCGAACTCGGTTCAAAATTCAGCCCGTTGTTCCCATTCCTGGCTGGGAATCGACTGTTTTGTGGGTGAAAACATTCAGGGAAAGTTGGGATGTGGCAAAAAGAGGCCCAGGAGGTCAACGGATTCCCAGAATCCTAGAAAACGTCGAAAAAGTGAGGAAGTCTTTTTTGCGCTCTCCCAGGCGTTCGGCCCGTAAACACGCTGCTGCTTTGGGTATTTTTGATTGGACACTGAGACGAATTCTTCACGACGAACTCCAGTTTCATCCCTACAAACTTGATGTGGTTCACCAGTTAAGTGATAACGTCTCCTTGAAAGGTGACGTACCGTGGACAGCCCGCTCCCCCGATTTAACACGCCGTGACTATTTTTATGGGGGTATCTCAAATCGATCGTTTACAACGACAAGCCCCGGACCCTGCAACGCCTGAAGAACAATATCCGGCTTGCTATCACCAACATCCCAGTCGATATGCTCGAAAGAGTTCAACAAAACTTCAAATCTAGGGTAGATGAGTGCATCATTAACAGGGGCCGCCATGCTTCCCGATGTAGTTTTTAAATCTAACTAATATAAAAATTCAGAATGGGTACCATATATTATAAAAAGTAGTAAACTGATACATGAAGTACTTTTCCCTTAGTTGACTTTTCAAATCTGCAAGTTTCTCCGCCGCACCCTGTACCAAGCTTATAACATTTCCGATTTACCTAAACATTATTTGTAGCTTGCATTTGTATTTGCGGTGTGAAATACAGTTTTTTTAGTTTGTCCAGACAGAAAAAATTACCGTTGCTTACAGAAGTAGCCATTATGTATATAGATATGCACTTTAATGTTGAAAAATTCATGAACGAGTGTCACTAAAACACTATACTCAGCAGAAACCCGGGCAGGGCCGGGTACCCGGCTAGTGGTACTATAATACCATGAATTGTTTTTTTTTTCTCTAAATAAAATTATGTAATTTTAAAATTAAAAAAAAAAAGTTTAATGTTGTGTCCGTAACAAAAATTGCGCAAAAGTTATTATGCGTCCTAAAAATTCAAAATTAAAACAAACCCATTAGGATCCTTTTAGTAATTCATTAGAGTAATTTCCCTCCATAGTAGAAAACATTAAAACTTCTTTAGTTTTAAAAAAAATGGCGTTGCAGATGTAACTTTTTTTGTTACAGACGTAACAAAAAGCACTACGTCACGTCCGTAACACAAGTACCGTAAAGTCGGGTTACTTGGACCCTAAGGGGTTATTTGAGCCCATTACAGTAAAATGATAAAATCTAGGTTTGGTACTTATTAGTTGAAGACTTGCACGTAGTTCCTCGTTTCTCCTCTAGGTCCCAAGTAGCACACTTCGTTTTTTAAAGGTTGTAAAATGGTTATTAACGTTGTAACAACCGATTAAGAACGTTTATAAAACGTTTAAAGGTTATTTGTGCTACCTGGGGTAGAAGCACTCTGCAGTCTCTAATGCTAGTACCAAACCCAGATTTTATCATTTTACTGTGGGCTCAAGTAACCTCCTTGTGGGTCCAAGTAACCCGACTTTACGGTATATTTCTAAATAAATGGATAAAAAGTACTGGATAAAGAATATAAGTATAGAGGTATGATATGTGATGTAATATAAAAGAAAAAACCTCTGGTATTCTGATTTTTAAACTTTTATAAATGTGAAGAAATTTTTATTTTTAGGATGATTAAAACACACATATGCTCCTCTAAAAATAAGTTTTTTTGTCCTCAAAATTATGCAATAAATTCAATCGTTATTAATAAATGTATGTAAGCAATTTATGCTCATAACTCGCATACAAATATTCGGCTAGGGCTAGTTCTCTTCACTTTTCAAACAATAATGTTTCAACAAGCAAACTCAAAGCATTTACTTCGAAGAATAAAATTAAAGTGACACAAAAATTGCATTCTGAATGTAAATTTTATTTTAAATTACTCAATTAGGGTAGACCGGGACTAGTTGGCATAATTTTTACTTGTCGATTTTTCTATTTTTTTCTGTTGTACTTATAGTAAAAGTAATTTATGCCTCTAATAGGGTAACATCTTGACTACAAAAAAAAACACGAAGAACATCATGTAAAATTCGCTGGGAAACTCGTGAAAAATATTCTCCGAAGACTTCTCAACAGTGCTAGATGCATCGGGATGATAAATTTGCAGCAATATAACAATTTTTTATTTTTGAAATATTTATTTAAATAGATTATAAGGTAATACGCCAAAACAAAGTTTTAAAAAACATGTATGAGCATTGCAGGTAAATTACAAATGTTTCATGTCAACTGCAAAAGATGAGTTCCTACTCATCTGAATTCAGAGGTAATCTTCCCCAGAACTTTGTTGGGGTTGTTGGGGCACCAGCTTTGGGTGGCTGTGGTCACTTCCAATACTTGGTAGTTTTAACCAGTGGTTGGAAAAACTACATATTTTTTGTAGCGAACTACAACTACAACTACTTTCTTATAAATGTAGTTAACTACAGCTACAACTACTTTTTTTTTAATGTAGCGAGCTAAGTGTAGCGCGTTACATTAGAAGTGTAGTTGCTACTTCGCTACTTTTAAAAAATAAATAAATAAAAAGAATACACCGTTTGAAAGTTGAACGAAAAAATTTGAAATGTGGTTTAGATTAAGATAGATTGGGGGGAAGAAGCCGTTTTGGCGAAGATGCTATATCATGTGTTTCACCCACAAATATTAAAAAAAAACAGCTTGTCTTTTTTTTTAAATCCTTTTTGCTCCAATTTGTCTTTTTAAGCCATTTTTTACAATTTTTACGAATATTCGCGTCAAGAAAGCATTCAACAGCTGACAGGTTGAAAAAAATCAACTCTCAAATATTTAGTAATTTCATAAGAGCGAATAGTCAATTCAGGAAATGCTGAAATTTATCAAACATTCATTATTTTTCCTGCCAAGCTCTATTCAATGCGAATATTGGCGGAATATAAAAATTACGATGCCAACCAAATCAATGATTTGCACCGGCCAGATTGGAATCTTGTTTCTTTCTTTCCTTCTTTTTTTTAATTATTCTATTTTTCTGAAAAATTTAAAAGTAGTTTCCAGAAATCGCTACAAACTACTATTTTTTTGCATCGCGCTACTCACTACTCTACTTTTTTCAAAAAGTAGTGCGCTACTTTACAAACTACTAAAAAATGTAGCTTCTACAGTAGTTTCGCTACTTGTAGCGCGCTACTTCCGACCACTGGTTTTAACCACAGTGGAAACTGAAAAGTCCTCATTATCGACTTTAAGTATTTGCCCTGGATATTTGCGGGTCTCTGACTTCACTACCCCATACTCACCTAATCAACTCCAACAGCAGCATTTAATGCTGTCTCATCTGCAGTTGGGGGCTTTGTAGGAAGGTTGGGGCACACCACATCCAGTAGAAATGGCTCATCTTTATTTTCATCATTGTACTGAGGAAACAAGAAATCATAGCTATCCTATCAGCATACGGTATAGCATCAGAGAAAGGCTCAAGAGTTTTAGCGCTACTAATCTCTTCCTTCTTTGAACGTTTCTTCGCAATATTCTTTTATTTCCTAGTTATGTTTTTTATTCTTTCTTTGTCCCTTCAACGTAAAGTGTTTTATTTTCTTTCTTCAGCTTTTTCTTTTGCGAGTTCACTTTTAACTGGTCTGTCGGCTCGGATTGTACAGTGCATCCTTTTTTCCCCTCTGGTTGTCCGTTTTCGTGGCCCTGCTTTTGGAAAAGGCTGAATGTCTTCAGGGGTCACAAGTCGACATGTTTCGGTGGAGCGGGTTGCACTAATAGGGATTGAAGGTTCACTCCTTTCAACGCTAGCGATCGGGACATTTTTAACACTAGTACTACCCCTAACCAGTAGTAGGAACATTTTCAACACCAGCATTACCCGTACTAGTAGACGGGACAGCAGGAAAGTCTGTGTAGGTATCTATAACTATGCAATGTCACGCCAACATCATGGTGGGGTAAGTTGACATAGATCTCTGGCTTATGCCAAGATGCCCCAAGCTAACTCTGCCAACTAGCCCCAAAGGCATTTTCTGGAAAACATGGCGGCCCTGCCCAGAATACAAACGACTGGGAATCCAGTAACTGCATCAATCCCCAGGCTGTTAATTACTGTATCCACCATAAGCTTGGAGTATTTGAACAAAAATTTTAAGGGTGCTGAAAAACGAAAAGCAAATCGGAAAAAAAAATTACGCATTAGAGAGAAAAGCACAAAAAAATTCCATATGCTTCAAACGCACTCAAGCAAGACACTAAAACTGTTGTGGATGACGCAGCAGGTAGCCGAGTATGTCTCATCACGACCGCAGCGCTGTGGGCATTGTGTACTAGAAAATAAAGGCACAGTGCCAAAGTACCCTTTATGCCAAATAACAACGGTCTCCCCTATTTGAAAGATGAAATACAAAGTACTTTATGTATGATTTTTATCAATGAAATTGTAGTTTAATATGACTTTTTTTTTCATACTTATATTATATGTTAATCATAGTTTTTCGCTTCAAATTTCTATTATTCTCAAAAAATAGCCAAATTGGTATTACTTTTTGGGGAACAATTGACTGAGTAACTATCCCTTAATAGCTATGACTGTTGTTTAATAGTTTAAACTGAAGTCACTGAGTTATTTTATTGCTATTTACTCTCCACTTTCTTATTTTCTCCGTTTATGATATTAAGAAGCATTTTCATGAAAGTAAAAAATTAAAAACATAAAAGCACATCTATTTTTGTTACAAATTTGGCAAATATTGTCAAAACAAGACGCACATTTTGTTCTCTCAAACGTTTTGTATAATGGCAACTTTTAAACTATTATCAATTAATTACTTAATACAAGTTAACCAACAAGTCAATATGCCTGGGAGTTAATAAATAATTATAGTGATGCTACTTTATATGAATAAACAAGAGATAGACGTCATATTATGACTGAGAATTTTCTAGATTAGTTAATACGAGGTATATCCACAAAAAAGAACAATGTTTAGGTTGCGATAATAAAGATATGATTATTTGGGCCAATTTGCATTCGTACACTTATTACAAAGATTATATTTACTGCGTACACCATAAGGTACTTTTGTTTCTAATCAATGTCATACCAAGACGGTAATTATGTAGTTTTCCTTTACTGCACCGGTGTGCCAGATTTGGCACAAACCAAACCATAGGCGACTCGTACAGGGGGGGCAAGGGGGGTGACTGCCCCCTCACTTTGAAAAGGAAAGGGCCTTGCCCCCTCAATTTTTCAGAATAAAAAAACTAATGATCATTTGAAATTCTTTTTAACTCAGTGGACTGATTTATTTTATGAAAGTAAAGACTGCTAATTCAAAAAATGAACTTTTTCAGGTTATTTCATAAGAATACTTAAAATCGGAAGGTGGATGTCTATGGTGGCCAAACGTCTTAACTTTTGAGGCCATATATCGCATTTTTTACTTCCTTTTACATAGTAAAGGAAGTATTGTGATCGCGAAAAAAAAATCACTCAAATTTGAGTCTAAATTTTGATTTTGCTCACCCCCGAATGAATGTTCAGTAGTTTTTTCGACCTGTCAGCACGTGCATATGCACCTACCAACATATAAGCAGCCGAAAAATCCTTTTCAACCACCCCCGAGTTAATTACGACGAGTTTTCTCATGACGTCTGTATGTACGTATGTGTGTGCGTATGTATGTCGCATAACTCAAAAACTATGTGCCGTAGAAACTTCTAGTTCGGTATGTAGGCTCTGAGGGGGGTCTAGTTGTGCACCTCCTCTTGTGGCTGCATTCGAATGTTCCCAAGGGGGTGTTTTACCCCTCTTTTGGGGTAAATCAGTGTTAATTCCAATGCAGACTCAAGTGATATGAATTGGCGCGACCACTTGGCGATATGTCGGCAAATTTTTGATCGCCAAGTGTTTGACGCCAGCTTGGCGACAAATTTGGCGAAAAAACTATTTTTTGAATTTGGGTTCAACTTTGCGCTATTGACGATATTTTGCGAAAAATTTACTGAATGATATTAAAATCAGCAATATTTAGAAAATTAACCATTATAAAATATTTTTTACATTGTTTCTTAGCAGATTAGGGGAGTAAATATTTGAATTGTTAACTTTCTCACTCCAAGCACTTTTTTTAACACTTAAGGCAACTACTAAGAAATTTGCACGTAAAAGGAAGTAGTGTGGGGTCCATACCAGATTTTTTAATAGGTCATTTAATCATTCGTGTTAAAATCCAATAATGTCACAAAATTCGAAAAAAAAGACTTCATAGGTTTTGCCTCCTTAAAATGGGAAGAACCGTAACAGGAGCATACTATGCTACTCTCCTTGACAAATTGAAGGAGGAAATAAAAGAAAAACGGCCGCATTTAAAAGAGAAAAGTTCTTTTTCATCAAAAAACTGCTCCTGCTCACACCTCAGTGGTTTTAATGGCCAAAATTCACGAGTTAAGATTTGAAATCGTTGAACACCCACCCTACTCACCAGACCTGGATCTCCAAGTGACCTTTTCTTGATCCCTTAGCTGAAAGAAGCACTTGGAGAACAAAGTTTTACTTCAAATGAGGAGGTTCCAAACTTTGTCAACAGCTTTTTTGAGAACAAATGCTCATCACTACTTTTGGATGGGTTAAAAGTATGGGAGCATTGCTGGATGACGTGTGTGGACTTACAAGGAGACTATTTCAAAAAGTAACAGCCAGTTTTGACAATAAAAACATTTTTTCTATGTTAGGTCGGAAACTTTTCAGACAGCCCTCGTACTATTAATATTGCTGTTGCGAGGCAACAAATTTTTACAACAATGGATTGAAAATTTAATCATTTAATGGGGAAATGACATGAAATTTATTGTTTTCCATAATAACTTTTTTTTAGTGAACAAATATCATCATATGAATACATGGTACCTAAGTTACACCGTCTCCTATTGATTAAAAAAAAAATCTTCCAAATCGGTTCAGTAGATCACATATTATGTGCGAACAAACAAAGAAAAAAAGTACACGCTTTGAATTGAAAACCTCTTCCTTTTTTGAAGTCGGTTAAAAATCCACGTAGGTTTTTGCATCTTCTACTTTCATTTATAATACCTTACAAGGTAAATATTTGAGTACAATTTTTAAAAATGATGTCTCTTTAAGTGTTAAAAACTAAAAGGTAGGGATGCACCGATTAATCAGCAGTACCGATTAATCGGCCATAATCGGCCACTTTGCCTATTTTTAATAATCGGCAAAATCTTGCCGATTAATCGGCGAATTTTTTTCAATTTTTTATATTATGTTTTAAAGTATATACCTTCACCAAGAAACTATGATAAATTGTTTTATTAACAGTAAATAAATGTAATTTTCTGAAATCCTTACTATAACAGACAGTATGAAAGTGTGTACAGAGGTAAAAACAAAACAAATTGTTCATAGAAAACGTAAAACTGATTTGAATGTTAAAAGATAACCCTCTGCAAATTCCTGAAATTTTAAGTTGGAATTCAAAAACATGAATATTTCATTTCATTTATAATCAGTCAAATTTTGCTGATCAACCGACGGAAAAGATGTTTAAAATAAAATTAATTCAACAATTTTTGAAAACAATATTATGATGGATAAATTTATAAACAAGAAATGAATAATTTTTTGCAAGCAAGAATTACACGTTTTACGAAAGTGTAATGAGTAAAAACAAAACAAATAATTCAAAGAATGAAATACAAAATAATAATAATAATAATAAATTGTTTCTCAGTTGATATAAAGGATTTAATAATTTAATATTCCTATTCTGAATAAATCTACACTTATAAACAATGTTGCAACATTTTTCATGTCTCGATATTTTTCTCTTTAGCTTATTGCTTTTAAATAACCTCTAATTTTCAAAGAACAAGTCCTGAATTAAATGGCTACTTATAGTTGAAAATTAAATTTAAATTAAAAACACCCCTAAATTAAAGTGCTCATCACAGTCCCCCCCCCCCCATTTGTTTTAATAACTATTATGTCTAGTGTGTTAATGTAATTTTATTTACAAAAATATTTGTAAAATTTCAAATGAAGTTAATAAAACTTTGAAATTATTTAACATGGAAAAATGGAGAAAAGCAAATCTTTTGTCAAAAATAAATAAGTAACCATTTTTAAAAATCGGAATTGTATTGGAGAAGGTAAAAACAGTGAGGGTGAAATTGGTAATATTAAAAATAATAAACCCGAACATTAATCGGCCCTGCCGATTAATCGGCCGATTCTCATTCGCCGATTAATCGGTAATCGGCCAATCTGCTTATCGGTGCATCCCTACTAAAAGGGCAATTGCAGCCTTATCTTCCAGGGCTCTCCTCTAAATGCAGTCTGCGTCTTTTCGCTTCAAGCTCTTTTTGGAATGCATGCGTTTCGCACACGATACTGTGACTCTGTCATCAATACCATCTATAAAAACGTCACTCACCTCTCCTGAGTGGAAGAGACGATCTCGTTTCAAAATCCATCACCCCCCCCCCCCCTCTCTCCTGATCAGAAATCACTCCTCCACTCCGGAGCCTCTTCTTTTGTCTGTGAACGAGATCAGAGTTTTATTTTTAGCTCGCCTTCTCTTTACTTTGAGCTCCGATATTTACTGAAGTCCTTTACTTAGGTCCAAAAAGTATTTTCATATCTTTCTGTAGTTGTTTCCCAGTTTCAATTTTGACTCGCGATCCCTAATTTGATTAAGATGAAAATGGGCGGCTATTTATACCTTCCACCATGCTGACGAAATTCGAAAAGCGACAAATCAGTTTTCTTCCACTTTTTTACGAAGAATTTCATGAGGAGGAGACATCGTTTGAGCTTATGTTCTTTTTATCGCACCATTTAGTTTTCCTTTATTCCAAAAAGTAAACTATGTATGGAAAGAATTCAGAAATATCTCTTTACTAAAATAATGAAAAAGGATTTTAGAAAATCTTAAAAAGAACCTTATTCGAGGGTAGGAACTTCAGTTGTGGCAACCATTTATTTGCATCTAATATAAAAGTAATACATTCCACCAACTTTTACAAGTATTTACATTTTTTCAAGCTTTGTAGCTTTGTCACCTGGATAAGAGTAAATCATGTTTTGCTGTGTGTCAGACGAGCTTATTCCAGCGATTGTCAACAGAAAAAGCTTGCTTCTGAAACATAGTTACGCAAGACCGCACTGTTAAAAATGAAAGAATTGAGAAGTTTTCGATTTGTCAATTTTATTTTTAACTGATAGAGCAGGGGTGGCCAACCTTTTTAGGGAAAGTGCCACTATCTGGAGAGAAAAAACTCAGCGTGCCACATTGTATTTTTCCAGCAAATTGATTTTTTTTAAAGTTAAAAATAGATTTTATGCTGGCTGATTATGTAATTCTTACTCAAATGAAACATTTTTTCTCGTAAATCTGAGTAATTGAAATCTAAATGATAATAAAGATAAAACAAGTCCGAACTTAAGAGTTATCGTTGGTAAACATCTTTATAGATTCTGTCAGTTTGCTTACGCTTAAAATAGAAACAAATAACATCAAAAATTCTACTCTAAAAATGAAACAGTCTGTACTTAATGTGGTTTATGAGTCTGCATCTTTTCTACCAAGTCTTTAATTTTATGATTAGTTCTTGAGAATCCAAAGACATTTAACTGTTTTAAGTGCAATCAATTAATATTCAACGGTATTTCGATTTTTCTGCATTCATTAAAAAAAAATTGTTTAGAAGCGTATTTTTAGCAAAATCTACAACGGCATCAAACGGCTAAAGTGTGTAAATGTGAAGAAAAAAAATGTTTATAAATTTCCAAATTTCTATACAACGTGGGTGACTTTCTGTTGAAGTAAGCTCTTAAATTTGATTGCCAATGCAAAATGTCAGTAATTCCGATTTGGATTTCAAAAGGGTAACAAGTAGTGTCTTGCAGAAAAATGAACAAAGAATTTGAAAATATCAGCATTTTTTTATGATCCTGAAAATCATCAGACCTAACACAGAATGAATACGTAAAATCGGTGTAAAATTTTCTCCATATATCATTGGAAAATTATTAAATTTCGGTTGATACTTTCAGTATTAACTTTTAATGTTTTATTCTTTTTTCTCCAAAGTAGAGAGAAAGAAACTAAAGTTTCATCATAAAAGAATGTAGATGGCCTCTACTGGTTTAGGAAACCTTTTTTTTTTGTACAATCTAAAATTTAAATTACTTAAACGCAGGATATTAAGAGATGGCATAGCTAAATTAGTTCGCTATTCTCCATTTCTAAGTAGCAAGTCTTCATTGCTTTCCTTCCAGATATTTTGAAAACACACTCCCTAAAATTCTAAAATCTTATGACTATTTTTTCTTTGGACAGCTATTGCACATTTTAATGAAGGAGTAACTTGCCATACTCTCCTCTTTCTCCTGGGAAAATTTCACAAAACATTCAGAGCTCTAATTCGTAGTTTGTTAATACAGTTAACTCTACAGGGTTACCAACAGAGAAAAAGTCTCATTCCTTGGCAAGGGACTTGTGATAGATAATTCGATGACACTTTTGAAGTTTTTTTCCCAAATTATTTTCAAGTAATGTAACAAAAACGATTTAAGGGTCATCATTTTGCCAAATTTTGTCAATCTAGTTTCTTAATTTTAGTTACAGAGTTTTTTTTTTTCAATTTCATCACCCGTAGCTGAAATTATTGCATATCAAGAATACATTCTGCAGCATCGAAAGTTTCATTCGTGTCAAGCACAAATATGCTTTACAAAGCATTGTAGCGTCACAGCTTCCGTTGGATGTCCGAAGCTAACGCTAAGTACTTTGCAACATTGTAGTTCAGACAATTTTTAAGCCAGCCTCCTGACACTTAATTGTCACAATATCATGACATCTATCGGTTTAAGGGTTTCAGTTTTTATCAATAATTTTGAGATCGACATTTTTACCTCAATTTTGGATTTTTTTCAAAAAAGTCTTCGCGTGCCACTGTTACTGGTCTGCCGTGCCACATTGTGGCACGCGTGCCGCGGGTTGGCCACCACTGTGATAGAGTAACAAACACATATATCATCGGTGAAAAAGAAATTTCGATGCGAGTAGTTTTTTTTTTTTTTTCTAATATTTTTTTTTTTTAAGTTTAAGCAACGGTGACGTCATAAGGTAGTTGGATTTTTCGCACTTCGGAAGCGAAGTGTCAAGCTTTAGCGAGGAACTTTGCGATCAGGTAGAGCGGAAGCCGGTTTACCGTGCATTCTTGGCGCCGATCCCAAGGGTTGCCGGTAATAGGCAAAACTCGCCAAGTAATGGTTCTATAAACATTTAAACAAGGTTTTCGCCGCAAAAAGTTAAAAACAATCATCGCTGACAGGTTATTGGATTGATTTTGACAAATCTTACTTTCATGGTGAAATAATAGACTTAAACTAATTGATAACGAAAGAAAAAAAACTTTACAATGAAAAGATAGAGTAGCTGCAATACATTTTTTGCGGGTGAAATGCTGAAATTAGAGCCATCCCATGTCACTGGTTTCGTCTCCGAGGCGCGTTTTTTTGCGCGTGGGTTTTTTAAAATGTCATTAAAAATCGATCATAGTGTTTTAAAATTCGACGTTGATGAATTTATAACGGGCGACCGCCCTGACGCATACAACAGGGACCACCCTGTTATATACGTATACACAGGTATATACAGAGACAGTGACAGGACACAGGTATATACAGAGAGACAGAGAGAAAAAAAAACAAAGGGAGCTTCTTCCTTCGTGTACTCACATCTTCGGCGTCCATGATGTTGCAGCACTGTCCGACGGACCAGAGCGTCTGCCTTCTGTTTGAGCGGAGGATCCACTCGGGGGAGGGGGTAGTGTAGGAGGGGCAGAACCCCCTGCAGGCGTTGGTCGTCACATCGAATACCACGCACCCAGGAATCTGGATCTTCCGCGTGTGACCTAATGAGAAGGAAAAAAGATAAACGAGATGTCGGATTAGCTGTACTAAAACTAACAAAAAAAAAAGTTACAAACAGCGGCATAGCTACGGATAGGAGATCTGGAGTCAGTACTAAACTTTTATATCTTAGGTCTGTACCTCATTTTGAGCATTTTTGCTATTGGAAGTATGCTTCTAGGACAAACGGTTGAGAAAATAAAGGTCTTGCAGGTTAAAACGAGAACCCTGTAGATCTTCTCTTATTAAAATCTCTTCTTGTCTGTCTATAACCTAAACTCCTCAAGAACAATAGGGAGCTAAGAGCCAATCCGGATGCCAAGAAATTCGTAATTTTTTTTGTAAAACTTCATACGCCCAGTCTCGCCTTAGTTCGGCATTAATTAGTGGAGATATTAGTTGAAATGTTAATCCTCAGATTCTATTTCCTCACACCGAAAGTGAATCGTTTTAGTTGTGTACATGTGTTATAAAAGTGCTTATTAATTGACTAGCTCTATGTTTAAAAATAAAATATATTGTGGTAAATTATTACCTAACTCAAAAAGAAAAAACAGTAAAAAAGGGAGTGATTTTACTTACCTACTTTGTGGCATCCTGCTTTTTCCCAGGAACTGGGCGCAACTAGGACACAGCATCCTAGGACCAATATCAGACACACCTGCTTGGGCATCGATGGGAACGGGACCTGACAGGCAAAAAAATACACACTATCTGTAATAAGCCAAAGTTGTTGATTGACGGCTCAACTGTTTCAACTGAAAATCCCACTGCTTAGAGTACAGTCCCAGTACAATTATTTATAGGGGAGAGGGGGACACATGTAAACAGGGGCACATGTGAACAAACGATATTTTACCCAGTTAACATGAAGAGAAAAATCCGAAAAAAATTTATCAAGATGGTAATACAAGTACTATATCCTGCCTGAAATTTGAAAGATCTAAATCATTTCTTTTTTTTCTTTTTTCTGTTATGATACGATCTTATATTTTGGAAGGTGCCAATATACTTTTATGTTCCAGTTCTCGCAGTAAAAATACATATATGAGCCAATATTTAGAAAAGTGCCAATTTGAAGTTGGAGTTTTCTGGGAAAAAAAATTTTTTGCAGAAAAAAACTAATATTGGATTTTAAGTCTAAATTGGGTCTAAATGCAAGAAAATAAAAGGGGGGAGGTCAAGGAAGTTATTTAGCCCCTCCTGAGATTACTCACTTTTAAGCCGTTACAGATCTGATGAATGTTACAGATCTGATGTTAATATGAGCTACATATTTGAGTTTATGCTTTCAGTCTTCGTTAACATCTCTAAATATGATATCATTTCCTTGCATTTTTAACATAGAATTAAGATAATTATATTAAAATATATATATTAGGCTAAAAAATCAAATTTCATTTTAAAAAAGCATTTCTTGGAAATAAAAATGAGCGATAAGGTTTTTAGATAAAATAAATTATGAGATTACCAAATCCAAGCTAATAAAACATTTGTTTAGTTTTGAAACAACACAAACAACTTCAACTTTTTCAACACACAACTCTGCTGCTTGTTTTTCTTTAATTAGTTGCAGGAAATTTAATTTCTTGATCAGAAATTCAAATTTGGCATGCTAGTTATTATCTAGTTATTTAACGAAGCTATGAGAAATTGAAGCACCTAAAAAAATAATAATAAATAAATAAATAAATAAATAAAATAAAATAATTAATTAACTTAATTTCTGCAGTGTCAATTTTTCTTATTTTACTAACTTCTATTGTTAGGTCATACAAACCACAAATGAAGCAATTGTACTAAAACTCATTGCTTTTCATTTTTTAAGAACAAAATATTCAATATATATGGCTAAAACCTACGATTTTTGCTTTTTATAATTCTGAAACGCGTGAGTTAGTTCTGTAACATATTCGCTGTTTTTCAATGTTACCGCTCTGACTGTTACCGATCTGACAAACTGACAAAGTTTTTTTTTTATTTCCGAGTCGATCGCACTAAACCAAAATCAAACACATGGTTTTTTCACTTGTAATAAAGGACTATACTTATGTATAAAATAATTTTTAAAATAATAAAAACTGCGCATTTTAGAGCCTGTTACCGATCTGATGACTCAAATGACACACATTTTATAAAATCACTTTAAAAAATCTTACCTACAATTTTAGATGCAGAAATGCAAATTTTTAATTACGATTCGATAAAACATCCCACCAGGTACTCAGTATCACGTGGTATAGGTGCAGGAAATGATTTTGGGAGCCTAAACATAGATCGGAAGTTATTGTTACCACTCTGACGGCGGAACTTGGGACACGCTTATTTCGCATCGGCTAGAAAATCAGGAATCGATTAAAACAAAATTGAAGTAAAATATTAACAAAAGGGTAAAAATAGAATCGTTTTTTGTACAAGTGCGTTTTTTTGGGAAGTTAGAAAATGCGCATGACCTGTTTGCATGCTAAGCTTTGCTACTTGGGACACGTTACCGATCTGATTTTTGATGTATAAAAACAATATTTTCTGAAGAAAAAAATATTTTTTTTCTGATGTTATTAGATGAAATGAAAGCAAAACTTATCTTCTTTATGGGGAAAATTATTTTTTTAACTAGTTATTGAAATACTAGTGAAAATTCACTTGGGACTCAAATTGGCACTTTTCTAAATATTAGCTCATATATATAACTTTATTCGTCTTAAAGTGGCATTAATACTGGAAAGTTTTCATACACTATTTTTTTTTTAATTGAAAGAAATAGTTTTTTATCAAATTAAGCCTAAGTTGAGATAAGGGGCACATGTGAACACATTATGTAGGGGCAGATGTGTACAGTTCATCTACGCCCCATAATGGTATTCAGTTATTTCGAAAATTGTTGATTTTTTTTATATATTGAATAGTCCAATTAAGAAATATTGAATAATTAAAAGTTTCCATATTCAATATTTAATGAAAATCTGAAAGAGTTGCAAAGAAAAGAAGGTTAAACTTGCTAAACTGTTGAAAACGGAACAATTAAAAGTTGTAGTAAGTGACGCTGAGTCCGACATTAGTTTTGAAGTTAGTTTTTTATATTTCGGATCTCGAAAACGGCTCTAACGATTTTGATAAAATTTTGTATTTAGATAAAGTTTTGGATTTTGAGTTCATCTACATCGGCGTTTTTTCTGTAAAAACGCGAGTTTTCACAAAAAAAAAAAAAAAAAAAACCGTTTTTTGTGTCTTCATTTCAAGTTTGAAAAGCTTTCTTTCGCTATTTTCTTTATGATTGCTATTATTGTTACTGTTTCATAGCAACCGCGTTTAGTTCTAACAATGGATTTCATATTTAATCACATCAGCCGTTACCATCAAAACTACCATCGAAACTCAAAATCGGAGTTCCGATGGTAACGCCTCAGCGTAAATTTAAATTTTTATGGTATTTGGCAAATGAGTTTCGGAAACACGTTAAAATTGTTATCGTTTTTGAAAAGATCGATCAAAATAAAGTTAATTTGGTGTGGTTTTATAGTGAGCATCGTTTAAATAAGGTTGTGTTTTTAAACTAAATTACGGCTGTTTTAAATTCGTAATTGCAACCAACGGCTTAAAAATGCGGAACTACTTTGATATGCCCCCCCTCCCCACAATCGGAACTTTGGCGACTTTTTTTTCTCGCTAAGAAAAATACCTGTTTTTGGCGCAACAAGCTAGCGTTGTTGCTGCAAAACTTTTTTAAAAATTCAAAAAATGGTACAAAATACAAGAAAATGCTAAATTTGGCAACCGCAAAAACCTAAAAGCTGAAAAAACATAAATTGGCAACACCAAAATAAGAAACAGCAACCCTAAAAAGTCCGTAGGGAGTGCCAGATATATATATATATATATATATATATATATATATATATATATATATATATATATATATATATATATATATATAATATATATATATATATATATATATATATATATATATATATATATATATATATATATATATAAATTACGTGTCCCTGTGTTTGTGGCCAATGGACTCCTCAGCTACTGAACCGATTTTAACCAAATTTTACACGCAGTCTCAGTTTGGTCCAACTTAAATGATAGGATAGTTTTTATCTCAATTTAGGGCAGCAATATATTTTTATTGCAAATTATGTATTAAGCTACCAGCTTTTCTGTGTTCTTGGCTAAGCCTTTTTACTAAGCCTTTTTTGACACCTCCATGGCTGAGCGACATAAATCACACGTTCAGGCAGCTTCTGGAGAGCAGTAAACAAGTAATAATCTTTCTTATCTTAATATATAAAAATTACGTGTCCCTGTGTTTGTGGCCAATCTACTCCTCAGCTACTGAACCGATTTTAACCAAATTTTGCACGCAGTTTCAGTTTGGTCCAACTTAAATGATAGGGTAGTTTTTATCTCAATTTAAGACCGCAATATATTTTTTATTGCAAATTATCTATTTAGCTACCAGCTTTTCTGTGTTCTTGGCTAAAATTCTTTAAACATACCCGGAATGCCACCACATAATCTGCGGTAAAAAATTGGTTCACCCATAGTTCTTCTACGTAATTTAAATCCACCGAGATTATGCAATGGTACGCGTTTACTTATTAAAAAACTCACCGGGAACATTATTGAGGCAATCATTTTGACTGGCAAGTTTAAAGATGAAGTAGTTCTGGTTCCACGTATCCCAATGACACCGTCAGAATCTTCAATACCCTTCAAAAGGCTACAGTTTCCCATTCGTTTAGCTTTCGCCATGTCCATTAATAAGTCCCAAAGACAAACAATGTCAATTTGCGGTTTAGATTTAGAAAATCCATGTTTTTCCCATGGGCAACTATAGGTCGCTTGCTTCCGTGTGGGAAAACCGTCCAATCTATTTTTGTTTACAAGAGACAGATTAACAAAGAATATTGTGCACCGATTAGTGTTGAGTTAAACTGAAATTAAAAATGCTTATAATTCAAAAAATCAAATAATATTGGTTAATTATCTACCCTACATACATTATTAAAAAATAAAATGTTACAATAGCAATTAGCATATTTTTAATTAACTCAATTGTTACAAGCTTGAATATAATATTTCTAAGTACTAAAATGCTACATTTTTTGTTTCTAGCAAACTTAGGAAATTTTTGTTCGATTGTTTTCATATTTTGACCTTAAATTCATATTTATATAAAGCTGATCTCTATAACGGTAATAAAGTTTTTCGTTTCTATTGAAACCTTATAGTTTAACCCATACCTTAGCCACAGCAGCGCGTGGCCGGGTCAGCTAGTATATATATATATATATATATATATATATATATATATATATATATATATATATATATATATATATATATATATATATATATATATATATATATATATATATATATATATATATTATACACATATATGTATTTCGGATCTCGAAAACGGCTCTAACGATTTTGATAAAATTTTGTATTTAGATAAAGTTTTGGTTTTTGAGTTCATTTGTTCATTTACATCGGCGTCTTTTTTTTTTTTTTTTTTGGTAAAAACGCGAGTTTTCACAAAAAAAAACCCCTTTTTTAAGCCTTCATTTTAAAAGTTTAAGGAGCTTTCTTTCGCCATTTTCTGTATGATTGCTATTATTGTTACTGTTTCAGAGCAACCACGTTTTATTATAACAATGGATTTCACATTTAATCACATCAACATAAATTTAAAGCTTTATGGTATTTGGCAAACGAATTTTGCCAACACGTAAGAATTGTTATTGTTTTTGAAATGGGAAGGAGTCCGATCAAAAAAAAATTATTGTGGTGTGATTTTCATTTTATTTCATTTGGCGCCGAAAGGGGGGTTGATGAGAATGGATGCAGAGTCCCTATTCGCCAGTACGCATTTGGTTTCAGTTGGTTTTGACTGTCACTTAACTTCACACTCCAGGGTCCCTCCGTTCATACCACAACTCGAGGTTTGACCGAGATGGCGCCCTAATAGAGTGCTCTGTTCTTTTTGAACCAGACCAAGGGCCGAGCAAACCCTTGGCCCAGCACCCCACGGTGCGCATCGTTTAAATAAGGTTGTGGCGATGATCAGGTGTCTCGCCCAAATAAGGTTGTGATTTTAAATAAATTACATCTGTTTCAAATGCGAAATTGCAACTAAGGGCTTAAAAATGCTTTTAAGTTTATCTAAATAAGTACTTCGAACTTTAGAAAAAGAACACGATTTTACAAACCTATTTTTTTTTTAACCGAGCGGGGCTCGGTCGCCAGGTACTAGTAATAGGATGAGCTAATTTCATGGTAAAAGGTTAAATCACTTTAAACTTTTTCTCAGGCAAGCAAAAAAAAGCATTGAAAACTACACACTCAATCGGATTTTGATCGTGAAACCAGTATCTTCTCAGGTGCGCATCTCAACGACTAATACTTCTATTGAAAGAGGAGGGAAAACATTATTTTTATTCACTGAAGTATTTCAGAGAAACACCTTATTTATTTTTTATTTTTTTTTAAGTGCATGCATACTTGCCATCAGATACAATCTTATCTCACTTGATGCAAAAATGATACTAGTATGCTGTTTTCCTTTCCTTTCTTCGAACGGGGGAGGGGGGTTAAGTTAGCTTTGGAGTGGGAAATTTTGTTTTTTAGAGACATCTGCAACTATAATGTTTTCGCAATAATGACACAAAAGTGCATCAATTACAATCACAAGAGATATTTTTGAAAAGGAAAAAAGTAAAATAAATACCAATCTAATGTACACTGTAAGTAAGAACAGTAGGTTACGCAGTAAGCAATCTATTTCTGTATGATCATTCAGATCCACGTTGATTCTTTAAGCCTCTTTGCATGACCGGAATAACTACCAACTGTTCTGCCGTCATGAAAAAGAAAGCAATATCTCGAAGGGAAAGAATGTTGGGAAATACTAGGACATTAATTTTTAACCTTCATAAATATCGTTATATTTGAAAAAATGTTTTAGCTCATAAGTAGAACCTTGCAAGAACAAAATTTAAATTTCTTTGAGTTTTTTCCCGTTGAACAAACAACAAAAAATCTAAAAATGAATTGAGCAAAATTTGGATTTAGGGCCTTTTAAGTTGTGACTGCAGTGTTCAATACTGTAATCATGTACTGTCTTATTTGCTTAGGTGAAACCTTCCGCGTATTTACGCATGCGTCAGGTCTTCACTGATCTCCAAAATAGGGGTGATAGGTAAGATAACAATGAGGGGAAGAATAATAAAAGCATTTTGAGCTCTATCAAACAACGTAGAACGATGATAATTTCAAGTACATATTTTAGTTGAATATGTCAAAAGGGTAGTAAAAAAGCAAGTTATAAATTGTAAACTTCGGAAAATTCCCACTCACAACTCATCACCTCTTTTTAAGTTTAATGGTTCGCGAGTGCTAGGCGCGGTTTTCACGGACGGACAGTATTTAATGTACATCGAACAAAATGACTGACCGAAAAAATACATATATTTTTTTAAACCCAAAAAAGAAGCACCTTCACAGAAAAATCTATCAAGATGAGTATCCAAACCTCAGATGTGGGTGGACATACCTAGGCGTAAGAGCATTGGTCATGAACGAGTCTTTCAATAACAACAGTTTTACTCTCATTTTTCTTCTTTACTGGCAACAAGTTAATAAAGAATGAAAGAAAAAATACCTTCTTGTCCATCGCAAAAGTATGAAGATGGAAATCGCTCCAGAGTCCTCTAAAGGACATGGAAAAAGGAAAAAAAGACAAAGGAATGCCCAAAATGAAGAACCACGAAATCATTTCAAGCTAAATATACACCTGTCGCCGCATCCAAACGAAGACAAATCGTCCTTGGGCTAAAAAATGGAACGCAGTTCTGACAGTTGCGCATTTGTTTTGAGTGAAAGAAAAGCTTTAATAGCACCGCCGTGTATTTCTTTTGTTTCGAACAGTTGGATACTTTTCGTATTTCTACGGAAATAAAAGAGGATTTAAGAATTAAAAATTTTCAATTTCTTATGCATTGTTGCTTCCAAACTTTTCAAACTTTTCTACAAATGTTTTTTCAATTTCTATGATCGTTGGAACATCGTTCAAAATATTCACTGAGACCAAATAGAATTATTTATGAATGCCTACTACAGGGGGTAGCATATTAACCTCTCGTATTTGCAGAGAGCGCTGTGTGAGTTGTAGTAAGATACGGTCGTAAAAGTAGTATCGATTTATCCATTTACAGTAATAGCGATAGCATGTTCCAAGGAGAGCCGTCATGTGTTGTGGAGTAGTACATTCGTAACTGTAATTCGTCGAGAAATACTCAGCAAGCATTTTGCATTCTGTTCCAACTTGACTGACATGTGAAGTGCATATCACAAGTAGCGAAACCCCTTCAACTTTGCTACAACTTCGATGCGCTTCAACCGAAAGAAGTCCATCAGGTATAAAGCAGTGAGTAACCACTTCTAGGCAAGGGCTAAGGCAGGAACATGCAATACACCACCAACTCGGCTATTTCGATCCATGGACTGCAGTTTCGTGCTTATTACAGTGAACTCTCACTTATGCGCCGGCCCAAGGGACCAACAGAAAAAGGTGCATAAGTGAGAGAGACGTATAAGTGAACAATCCTATTTAAAGGACTAAAACGCAACATAGGTTCGATTGAGAGAATGAACAAGAATATTTCTATAGAAAAAGGACATATTACTACGTTTGGCAATTACTGTAACTTAACTACAATGATAAAGAAAAACCAAAAATTGTAGCATACTTAATTACAAACTGTTCCCTTTAAAACGATCCATCATAGGTAATTTATTGTCCCTCTCCGAATTTTAGTTCATGCGGAAAAATGCCTTCTGCGAGCAATAAAGGCGAAAGATTAAAGAGGAGAGTGAAAAAAAAAATGCTTATTTTTTAGCAGAAAATATTTTTTTTTTACATTTTGCAGAAAATTCGGCGCATAAGTAAAATATTTATTTTTAGAGCGACGCATAAACGAATGATACTGTCATTATTTTGCTATGGAATGTGCTGGGACCATTTAAAATCGTCGTATAAGTGAAAAAGGCGCACAAATGAGGCGGTGTACAAGTGAGAGTTCACTGTATTATTTAAGGGCGGTTACTCACTGTTTTATACCCAAGCTCCTGCCTTTAAAAAATTTACGAGTTGTACCGTACCAAGTGCGGTCGCTCGCTGGTGTTCTAATTTCACATTAGCTACCAGTTTTTTTTTTTTTTTTTTCGGCTCTCTTTGCTTTGTAAGAGGATTTTTGCCTCCAACTCGGCTAGTTTCGTATTCCATGCTGATGAATGCATAATAAGCACGAAACTGCAGTCCATGGATCGAAACAGCAGAGTTGGCGGTGTATTGCAAAGTCTATCAGGATTGACAGGCTTTCAAAGAGAGTTGAATCGGCTAGAAACACAATGCTAACGAGAAAGTTTCTATGAAATAAAGATTTATAAGTTTTTTAAATAAAAATATGTTATTAATAACTCACTTGAAGCTATTTTCATGTTTTCATACCTGCTGTATGATGTTGCCACGTGCATGTCGATATCGCTATAGACTGCCATATTGTTTTTTGACGCCATCAGGCCAAAGGATTGCTGCCTCCTGATTGGCTGATTTTGCCAGAAAGTTGAAGTCCATGCAACTTTTTTGCGAGGAAGGAAAAAAGTTGAAGCGAGTACGCTAGACTCTGAAAAGTGTGATATGCCTTTAATTCTGTTACATTTAAAAACACTATTCATGTTTAGGTCATTTTTAGAGCCACCAATACTTTGCTGAAAACAAAAACACCTGGTCAACCTCGGGTCTTAACAACGCCAAAAAGTGTCGCGTATACGAGAGCTTCCATCCAAGAAACTCCAAAGCCTTTAAAGTAATATGCAGCTGCCTTGTAACAGTCTGGTGGAAAAGTAGGAAAAATCCTGCATTGTGATCTTTAGTGCGTGAATTATTTTTCTGCAGATATTACTGCAGAAAATTTGAGAAAAAACATTTATTTAAATTTTTTTCGCCTTCAGTCGGAATTATGAAATAGTTAACCAAAAATGTTTATATTTGGTAGACAAAAAAATGTGGCTAAGAGCATCTTACAAACAAAATTTCAAGCTTGAAAGTAAAAAATTAAGAGCTATGACGTGTCCAATTTTCCCGACATATATTTTGAAATTAATATTTCAGCAATAAAATTATGAAACATCGCACAAATTTGATCGTAAAATATTCTCCAAACAATAACAAACATTATATGAATGGCTTAGATGCAAAACTCACATTATCCACTTTTGCTAACTTTCGGAAAATCGCAAAAAACTTTTTCACATTCATACCCTTCGTAAAACGCTTTGAATTTTTTTTTAGTAATTAGGTAATTGCAACATAAACTGTTTAAACACCCTTAAAACCTCGCTCCAATAGCATTTTTTTTTTTGTAATTTAGCTTCAAAATTTGGAGAATGTGAGTTTTGACACGAAACGTGGTCAAATGTGAGTTTTGCACTCAACACAAATGGATAATGTGAGTTTTGAACCGAAACTGTTTGAAATTTAAAAAAAAAAAAAAACAACTAAGACCAGGAAAAGAAGCTTTGTCATTTCTCTTTAGCTAAATATATTTTTTCAAAGACGATTTACAACATGGTGCATTTTTTTAATTAAGCAATAATAATGAAGACGGATAGTGTAAAAATTAAAAAAATAATAAAAAGTGCCTTCTCATCAAACTGTTTTCCTAACAAATTCAGATAGAGTTTTACAAAACACACGAAAAATTAAACATTTAAATGGTTGACTTCTTCGGTTGGCTGACAAGTTGGGTCGTTTGAATCGCCGCCTTCGATGTCAGTATTCCCATCTATGATGCTTTTATAAAACAGCAACTCATCATTGTCTCTCCTATTGTCACCATAAGGCTTCTTTAACAAGTTATTGAAGTCCACCTTTTTAGCTTGTTTGACAGAGTTTGTTGTGGAGGGATAACAGAAGGTTTCATATATATATAACCCGCTTTCTTGGTTTTAATATGGGTTTAGCTTCTGAAACGTCTGATTTGTATGTGTATTCTCCTCTAACAAGAACATTGTTCTGTTTGGTTTTGGTTATGATTATTCTCCTACAAGACGCAAGATGAAAGTGAAATTGGGCCGGTTTTTTGAAAAATGTGTCTTTCTCATTTTTCCAGTCATAAACTTGGCAATCTTCACCAACTTCAACAACTTTGGCATGCTCACTAATAATGTTATTGTACTCTTTTGGTTGAAAAATAACTTCTTTTTTTCGGATGGCTTTTACTGTAAACCCAAAAACCCGATCTGGAGGCAAAAAACTGTGACCCGTTATGGGAAAGAAAAGCTCGATTCTCTTTATGTTTTTTGGTGCATTTCTGACGAGCTAAAAACTAACCATTGACAAAACAATAGAATTTTTGTTCTGTCCCCCACATCCATCACATACCAATCGTACTGTCTCAAAAGGTCTTGGCATTTCAGTTGTCATTAATGTATGAAAAGGGGAGCAACTGACCCCCCTGAACCCCCCCCTAAAGGATGGGCCTAGGGGGGGAGTGTGAAAACTCAATGTCAATAAAAAATTACGTCCACTTGTATGTAAATACATTGCTTTCTAAAAGTTGGGGGGGGGGAGCAGTTGACCCCCTGCCCCTCTAAATGACGGGCCTGCGGAAATTGTTCTGCATTTATAGATTTCTATAATACTATTGAACAGGAGTGGTTACTTGGTACAGAACACTTTGGTAAAGTTTAAAATAAATTCATATAAATATTTAGTCTAGTACCATACTAACCTTGCTTTTTTAACTTTAGCTCGCTTCTAATGCTTAGACGGTGTCTTTTTCTTTTTTGTGGTTAGTCCTGTGGAAGGCTGAACTAATTCGTCCATTATACTGAGCAGTAAAGTTACAACTGTGATACCAAAACTAAATAAAGTCTAATCAAGCACCAAAATGAGAGTTCAGCGTAGAATGTTTGAATTCAATCTCATGACGCACTAAAGCGCTCTCTGATTGGTGGACTGGAGAATGTGAGTTTTGCTCCAAACAAGCTGTTGGATAATGTGAGTTTTGCATCCAAACGTGATTTTTAATATTTTTTTTATGCATTAAAATATTGGTTTTGATCCAAAACAGTATTACAGCTCGATTGTCCTTTACAAGACGAACACGGTGATATGCATAACTCATTGGGATTGGGAACTCATAGGACTAACATTGGAGAATGTGAGTTTTGCATCTAAGCCCTTCAATATAAGCGTTTGAAATGATAAATAAAAAATTATATATTTTTTCAAAAATCAGAAAAAAAGTTCGCCTTTGCTACAAGAATCTATAGTTGGAAAAACGAGGCAAATTCAATCTTCCAGTCCATATTTTGGAATGCTACTATCCCAAAACGAGAAAATTTTTCACAGATGATAATATGCAGAATGTCAAGAGTAAACTACAAAAAAAATCAAGTGATATATCAATTATTAAATGACTAGCAACTGTTCAAAGCCTATGTCCGGCATACCAGATACCAGGTCTGAAGGAGTTAAGACTTCTGCAGTTTTATATCAGAAGACAGAAAATCTGCATTTTGTCTCCAATATAATTTGCAGAAAAACCACAACTATTTTTTTTCAGTTTTCTCTAAATATACTACAGATTTTTTGAAGCATGTTCCAAATATGCTTTAATTTTCTGCAGATTTTTTTTTAGTTGAGTTTATCGCACGTATAAACTGCTGTCGATCGACACCACTTTCGCCACCACAAGTCTCACAATGCCCTCCCATAATATAGAAAGTTGTCCACACCTTGGAGACATATTTCTGTTTTTGCTTTTTTTTTTTTTTTAAACTGCGGTAATCGAATAGAAGTTTAAAAATGAGTAAACTAAATTAAAATTTAAATTTGTTTGTTCAATATTCGATACTACGAGTTGTGAGTTACATCTGGCAACATAATCATTGACTTTCTATGCGTTTATTGATTGGAATCAAATGGAACGATAAAATTAATTTACGATTAAAATGCATAAAATACGTCAAAGCCGAAAAATTTAACAAACTTTCGTATTTTAGTTCACTTGAGCTTTTGAGGCTGTAATATTAATGAGAAAATAGTTACTGGTAAGAAAACTATTTAAACAATGAAACCATTACTTATCTGAAACATTACGCAAAAGTCGAGCTTTGTAGCTGCATTTTCAGTTTTTATCGTTCCAAAAGCAAGTGAACTGGTACGAATCATTTCTTTCAGTTATAAAATAATGGAGAGAGAGGAGGTAATTTTAAAAAAAAAAAAAGAATACAAAGAAATAAGCTTAAAATGAGTGGAAATATTACATACATGCTAATAAAAAAAATTAATTAAATAAATTTCTAAATGTATTCTTCTAATAATTGAATTTTTATCACAATTTTTGCAATGCAAACTTTTATAACGTAAAGAAATTATTTTGATGTAATTTGTTTCATGGATGTGCTTGTAGTCATGTAATTTATGATTGAATGCAATCTAAAGTAATTACATGGCAATACACGGCCAGCTAGGGGCGGTAACTTACTGCTTAATCTGATGTAAGTTATAATTATTTCACATACCCCCCCCCCACACACACACAGATTGCTATGGCGCGTACACAATCAATCGAATCTGAGCCTACGTCAATGAATTGCTAAGATGAAAAACCTTGTAGGTAAATTTCAGCAAGGATTTTACAATGCATACTTGCTTAGACAAAGAGCGAACTTAGAATTCCGGTTCGCTCAATATGTCTTATATGATTTTTTTTTTTCCTACTGACGGTCCCTTAAACACAGCGCTCCTTAATCGGAGGCAACTATATGGAGGTCTCTGTACATAAAGACTGGGGCTACAGTAAATGCCCTTAAAGAAAGGTGTTCCTTAAAAAAGGTGCCGTGCTAAGCGCAAAAGTGGTATCTGCAGTCGAACTCAAACTGAGATATCACTCTTTAAAGTTTTGTTGCACCATGTATTTGATTCAGGAGATACTTTTTCAGATTTCTTTTTAAAATATTTCCCGTTCTCAAATGACCACATAATTTTATATTTGGGTAAAATGCGTAACAAAGAGGCGATAACTCAATTTTGTTAATAAGTGCAGATACGACTTTAGTGCTTAGCACGGCAGTAGCTGCTGTATTATTAACTAGCGATACCCGCATGGCTTTGCCCGTGGTATAAACTTAAAAGTTCATTTGTAAAAAATTGATATGGAAGAAAAAATACTCTATTTTAGTTATAATTCAATTATAATTCCTTCAAAGAATGATATAAAAATTTGGTCTGGACCCCACACTACTTCCTTTTACGTGTAAATTTCTTAGTAGATGCCTTAAGTACTAAAATAGTACTTGGAGTGAGCAAGATAACAATTCAAACATTTACACCACTGGTTTGCCACGAAACAATGTAAAAAGATGTTTTACAATGATTAATCTCTTAAATATCGCCGATTTTAGCATCATTCAATGGATTTTTCGCAAAATATCGCCAATAGCTCCAAATTGTACCAAAAAAATCGCCAAATGTGTCGCCAACTTTGCGATATATCGCCAAATTGGCGTCAAACACTTGGCGACTAAAAGCTTGGCAATATATCGCCAAGTGGTCGCGCCAATTCATATCACTTTTGTCGGCATTGAAATTAACACTGATTTACCCCATAAAAGGGGATAAACACCCCCTTGGGGAAATTTGAATGCAACCCCAAAATAAGCCAAAAGAGAAAATAAGAACAATTTTGTAGCTCACAGAGACCAACAGAAATCTTTCCAAAGTTTAAAAGAAGAAGAAAGTTTTCTTTCCTAACTTCAAAAACAAAATAATAGAAATTTCGTGCATTATTCTTCACAGTGATAATAAAAACAATAAACATCGACGAACATCAATCAGCAAACGAAAAATTAAAAGCTAAATTCGTTCACTCAAGCCATTTACTGCAATTTATATTGAAATAAATTAATAATGAAGTAAAATATGTTTTGCAGACGATAAATTTCGAATGGTTTACTATCGTGTTGTCTATTTTTTGACCTCATTTGGGAAAAGAATTATTCCCTCTTCTCTACAACTTGTCAGATCGCCAAAATGTCTCTAAACTCACACATTTCATTTTCATTATATTTCATTTGACTAATTTTAATAAGGCTTAGAGTTTGGATTACTACAAAAACAAATACTTTTTTAAAATTATTAAAGGAAAAAGAACGAAACAAATAAACGAAAAAGAAACGTAACCATGGTAACAACATGAAAAGTTGATTTCCGTTGATAAAATATTTCATTTCATCTTTATTTTCAAACAAATTTTATTCTCGAGCTGAACCATTTTAGAATCGTTTGGCTTGCTTTGCTGAAGGTAAGCCTTGAATTTCCGGGATTCTAAAAACAATTATTACAGCTCTTCTAATGCCTGTAGCAACTTCAAACTGATATCATTTTTAGCAGAAAATTTCAACCTTTCGAATAACATAAGACTTGAAAATGTGTATGAAATATTTCTTCCCTATTTTATCGAGTTTTCGCTAAGAAGTAGAATAGAAAAAGAACGAAATAGAATTTTCGAAAAATTGCTTCGTAGTGCATGACCTCGTACTACAAACTAATTTTGTGCCAAATTTCATGAAAATCGACCGAACGGTTTTGGCGCTACGCGCGTAACAGATAGACAGAAAGAAAGAAAGACAGACAAACCTTCAGCTTTATTATTAGTAGAGATAGAGATGATTGAAAGAAGGTTCAAATAATAATGAATAAATAATCTTACTTCTCGAAAAGTTAAATTGTGACTAGCCTTAATATTTTAAGTTCTTAAGTGAGCCGTTATGCGTACATTTAATTTTTTCGGAATTCTCCAACAGCAGAATTCTTTTAATATTCATTTATTCATAGTCCATGTCAATTCAGGAAGGCAAAGAGAAAATATTACCTTCACAGACTAGGAAGGTATTGATTTTAACGCGTGTTGAAATTCGGCAAATTGTAAGTTATGGGCATAATTTTGTTTTTCCGAAGAATATTTCTAACCAGATATACAGGCCGCCAAAAAGGGCAACCTGGGCGCCATTTCTCGCTTGTGATATGCTTAATCTCCGGAACTGTACACGAAATTTTGTTGAAGTTTTAATAAATTATTATTATTTGAGAGGTTTTTTTTTTTTTTTTTTTGGAAACAATGTACACCATTTTGGAATATGTGTTTGATTTGTCTTGCAACGGCCTTCAGGGGGGAAAAAACGATAACTTCAATCTAATTTTTGAATTGTTTCCAAAATCCTCAATTTCGAAAAAAAAGGTTTATTAATAAATATCATTTAATTCTATATTCTCTGTAAAAGAGAGCTTCTACTTTTTATTAAACAGATTTTAGAAACATTTGAAACCATTTATTTTACATGTAATGGTAGACTTGAAAATTGAAAAATTTAATTAGTATCAAATGATCAGTAGAAGCCTTTAATTCTATTGTTATAGCCACATTTTCAGTTTCGATAGCGGCTTCATCCATATTTTTTTTTTTCGTATGAAAGCAAGAAGGTAACTTTTAACCAAGTTGCTGTCCGAAACCATAATGGCGATACTTTTCTTTACCCGCCATAAGATTGCCTTCTTGCTTGCACAAAAAAGAAATCCCGGATAAACGGGGAAAAAATGTGGCTAAGTAACAAAATTAAAAATGTCTTCTATCGTCTTGCTACTGAATAAAACCTTGAATTCTCAGATATACCACCATTATATGTACAATGCTTGTAACACACTGATTTATTCAGTGCAAGCACTACTTTTCGGAGAATATAGCACCAAATGATACTTATCAACAATAAAAAAAATCATTTTTTTAAAGTTAATGTTCTTGAAAAAAACATTTTTAATTATTTTTCCCCACTAAGAAAAGTTAAGCACTCGATTTCAAAAAGAGCATTTCGTTTTGAAGAGAAAAAAAACCATCTTTCAAATAAAAATCCTGATCAAAATATCGTGCACAGTTCCATTAGAAAGGACCTTTTAAGTTTTGTCGAAAACCGCTCAGGAGAAATGGTGTTCATGTTAGCCATCTTGGGTGCAATGTATCTCGGGCAGAAATCTTTTTCAGGGAAGGAGAGGGACTATAAATTAATTTTTCTTGAATTTTAAGCTTTGTTAAATTCGAAAAACTTTCCAGTATGAAGGTTATCTTTTGCTTGGATTGAGATGGACTATACCTTTAGTAACCTTTACGAATATCTTATGAATAGCAGTGTAGTTTGCTACATTTGTGCTAAGCAATAATTAAAATTAAATTTTCGAAAAAAGAGAGAAAACACTTCAAAATTAACTGAAAAAGTTACGCATTTTAATTCGAAGTGCTTCATCCTTCCTTTCTTTCTTCTTTCTTTTTTTTTTTTTCATTTATGTTATTTTGAACATTTGATCATGAATTGTTGCAACAATTTGCGTCTTATTCACATCTTTAGAGCTCCGTTCTATTTGTAATCATTGAGTCGTTCCACTAAAGGGATTCCAGCTGAACAGATACCTTCCTACGAACTTTTATTATTTGAAATGAGTTTCTTTTAATTTGTTTATTGCTCTCCTGTTGTTGAAGCAAACCTCATCCAACAACTGTGGGAAGGTTACGCACATCCTAATCACACCTCCTTCATCATCGAAGATCGTAAAAAAAATTTACGACTTCCATTTCGAAAAATTGCCCGGCAAATTTCGAACTCAGCTCCCCCTGAAACGGTTTGTCTGCGTGCATCGCTGTTGCACGATCATTCAGAGTAACTTTGATAATTAAAATGTAATTTGGGATTTTACTTAGATGGTATCTTGGCACTTATCTTTGAGGAATAGAAATGTTAAACAACGTTCACAAATTATAATTCTAAATTTTTTGCAATTCAAGTATCGAGTGTCCACGTATGTTCAAAGAAACGGAGGCTAGCATTATTCAAGTCAAAGTCAATCCAAGATTTTTTTTTTTTTTTTAAGTGAAACTTTTCATGTGAGTGCTTTGAAATTATCATCTGCAACCTTTTTGTGTATCGGAAGTGATATAGTTTTTTTTTTTAATTAAGTGTCAAAAACAATTAAAAATAATAGTAAATGAAAAGTTGAAATTCTTGTAAATAAAAAGTGAAAATACTTACGAGTTTTCATTGTTACCAAAATTAGTAAAAGAATAATATTAATTATAAAGTTCGTGTTCTTGGCTAAATTTTACAAATTTTGTTCAATGCTGAACCTAAGCAAGCATATATTTGAGAATTTTGGCATCATAAACTTTTTAAGCAATGCAGGTTCTTTGCATGTTTCTCTAATTTAAGTCTAGTCATTAATTTAAAGGCGTTTTTAAAACTATTCAGAGCGAAACTTTTTATGGGAAGACTTTGAATGTGTATATAATTTGACATCATGTATGTATATAATTTTATGCAAATAAAATGGATCATAAACACAATCTATGCTTCTCAAAAGTGATTGCTGAAAAATTAAAATGTTTCCCTGTATTACAAAAGTTTCACTTGATGGAGTGTCTTTAAGACTTTTTTTTTTTTTTTTTGAAGAAATAATTTTTTAATTTTCTGAGTAATATTTGTGCATGCATGAGAAGACACTCACCTGTGATCTTTCGGATCGTCTGGCAACGAGGAGTGGACGAGCGCTCCGTTCGCGCGGGAATGGCAATCGGAGCAACAGGCCGATCTCCGTAACAGGTGGTTGTGTGGTTCGCGAGAGGCGCGCCAGAGGGCAGCACGGCGGAAGGGATGCGGATCTCGGAGCTCACCTGTGGGAGGGATCTGCTCTCGCGCTTCTTTTCTGCTCTCTCATCCTCTGATGCGGGGATCCAGTGTCACAACGAAAAAGATGTCGGTGAAGGGGAGAATATGACTTCGAATTTAAAAAAAAAACTGAGATGAGCCTGAAGAGGGAAAATATTTTTTGGTCTTCGAAAAGAGAAATACGTAATCTTTCTCCATAACCTGAGTTTTCTTACAGACTCTCTATAGAGCAATAGCGCAAAAAGGGTTGGAGGAGGGAAATCCCTCCCAGAACCGTAGTTTTTTTAATATATATTGCCAATCCTTCTGCAGTAGTCTTCAATACGCTAATTGACACAAAATACTTACCTAGATGGTAATTGCTAGATGCGCTATTGCTTTAATGAAGTATGACCGGAACAAGTAAGTTTTTTCCTTGAGAAGACGGGGTGGGGGGGGGAGTCCTTACATGTATGTGTACCAATATGCTGGAATTGATATGATGACTGAAAACCAATCATTTTCACTGAGGTTTTCACAAAAATTCTCCCCTCACTAAGCCCCAAGCACTCATTTAGCAGAGAACTTTGAAGAAATTCAGGATGAAGCATAGCTGAGGCTACGACAGAATCTTCAGCTCGTATCGTGAGGTGAATCGTTTTTTTTTTTTTTTTTTTTTTTTTTTTTTTTTTTTTTTTTTTTGTGCTGTTTCGAGGAAAACTCGGTAAATAAATGTTTTTTCACGATTTTGAAGGATGTGAAGACTTTATTCAACCATTATTGAACTACCATTTATAAATTTTATTTGATTAGAAACAGTTATGTCTCCTATCGAATAAAAATTTTCGACAAAAAAAAATTAAACAATCTGTTCTTTCAAATTTGCGGTTTCCTAGTAACTTAGTAAACTTAGTAACCAAGTACTTAAACAACGATATGTTCTCGATTTATTGTATTCGCCAATAGATGGCACCGCATTGCGACGAAAGTGTTTTACAGATGCCCTAAATTCCATGATTCTCCATGACAATTTCCAATCATAAAACTCTTTGGAAATAAAATACAGCGACTTTGAATTAACTCATTAATGCCTAGCATTAATGCCATCCCTTTTTATGGACGGTCCAAAAAACTGTCTGAATTTCCCGAAAATGAACATTTAAACCAATAGTAGCGTTCAATGAGTACCTTGGTATTGTTTCAATTCGTTATTAACAGATTGTTGCACATAACCATTGTAAAGTGTTCTGTAGCCTTTTAATATAATCTTTATCAAAAATTACATCGTTCACAATCTCAAGAAAAAAAGCTAAGTTTTCAAAGTTATTCCCAGTTTATATTAATTGCTGATTTTATTTCTTCTTATAAAATGTCTTTTTAAATATTATATCGTAGGCAGAAAAAAATTTTAGTAAAAAAAGTATGTACCCTCTGGGGTCTATCGTAACTTTTAAGGGACGATTTTTCTTTCCTTAATAAAAAAATTATTTTTTACAAAATATTTTTTTTCCTGTCCATTAAACACTGTTTGTAATCAGTATACAAAATATCTTTGGAAAAAAAATGTCAGGTATTAATGGGTCAATCCCGCTAGCAGAGCACGAATAATGTAGTTCTTCAGACGTGGCTACGGTTTGTTTTCGGTGGAGCTAAACCTTTAGGAACATATTTTAAAAAGTACACTCTCATTCTCGCACTGGTGCTAAATAACAAATAGAGAGTAGAAAACAATATTTCAATGTAAAGTACGTTCAGCAGCAAGGGAAAGTTCACAACTAAATGTAACTCAAATTTTGCATGAACTTAAAATAATAGCAATGAAAAATTATGAACCAAACAATGAACTTCAAAGTAAAAAAAAAACAGTGGGTGCAAGAGAGCAAGTGGTTTTGTGCTCTACATTTTTTTGAGAGGATGCGACTAGTTAACGATAAGAACAATTAATATCAAGTCCCCCTTGCTTTTCAATGTCAAATCAATGTTTGTTCAAATATTAATTTCATTCTTATTTTTCCAAACTCATTCAAAAAATTAATTTGCACTCGATCCTTTTTTTTAATTATTATTACAATTATTTGGAGCTTAACTCAAAAAAATTAATGGAAAAGTTAAAGGAGGGAAATGGACAAACATCTTTTTCTTCAGAAAAAACTCTTTGTAACGACAGATAATTTTAAAGGGTGATGGGATTTTTTTTTTGCCGCCCCCTCCCCCCAATTTTATGAAGTATGAAATTTACGTTTAAAAAATTAATTTAAAAAAAAAACTAATTCGAAATTAAGAAAAATGGCTCCGAGGTGCAAATATACGGGGATCGAACTAATTTTATACCAAATTTGAAGTCTGTAGGTGCTATGGGGCCACCTGTGGACACAGGGGCAGCCTTTCACAATATCTTTGAGCTTACTTTTTTTTTAATGTACAGAGATTACTGAAAAAAACATCAAGAAGGAGATAAATCCACAATGAGTTTTGAACTTGGTTCATTGCTTTAAATACCCAACCATCCTGATGCATTTGAAGAATAGGGTTGGCCATCATATTCACTGGATAGGGATGCCTTTCGCTTCCTATCTTTGGGGTCACATTAAAGACATGGTGCTCAAGAGGAAGTCGACAGACTTCATTAGCGTCAAGAAATCCATTTCTGACTCATTTGCGAAAAGAGAAATACCTGCACAAGTAACTGGTTACTTTGTGACAAGGTTGCGCTACTGGTATCGCCTCTGACGCTAATCACTTGAAAACACGGTGCTACCGGGGCTTCGCCTGTCTGAGGGTCGGATGAGACTTGCATAAGGGGCCCGTAAAGTTCCTTTTCGACGTTCGTTTCAATAAAAAAAATTTCTGCACTATCTGCAACGGTTCTTGTGTTACTTCATTTTCAAGTTGTAAAAAAAAAATGTTTATAAGATGTGGTACTCTATTGCTCAGCTATATGCATAATCGAAAAACACTACGTTTAAAATATAAAGAGGTCCATACTTCCATACAAAGTTTTGCAGACGAAGAAAACTTATTGTTTTTAGCGTTCTTCGTGCAGCTTTGCTCATAAGTCAGTATTGTCGCCAGAATAAAAAAAGTAATTGTTTCCTACTTCTTATGGTGTTTGTTAGCTTTCTATAAAAAAAAAAAAAAAAATACCCGACCATATATTTATGAATAATTTATTTGTACTGTCCGGAAGTTCAATTTACTGTGCTGTTCCGATGCAACTCGATTTACGGTGTAGTCCTTATTTTTGAAGTACTAGTTATTTTATGCAGCTCCCTCTCTCACACACAATTTTTTCCATCATACAGATTCATGCAAAATTTTTACTCAATTCACTAATACTAGCTAAACCCGCGCAGAATTTCTACTCGCTACAAGGCTGTGACTATATACAGGGTGTTTCAGAATTCGACGTCAAAAATTTAAGGGGAGATACTACACACCAGGACAAATAATATGACATGAAAAAGTGGGGGTCCAAAATGATTTCCGACGGAGATAGGGGCGGTTAAAGTTTAGGGTCAAAAATTTCAAAAATTTATTAAACACGGAAAAATTGATAGATTCTTTCGCCGTTTTCACTAAAAATATTTTTAATATATGTTCTTTCTCGAAAAAAATTGATGAAGATTAATTTTAAAAATTGTCGACAGAGGGCGCTTTAGACTTTGGAGCTAAAAATAACTACTTTTTACCGTTTTTTTTTTTTTTTTTTTTTTTTTTTTTTTGTATTTTCGTAACAGATTCCGAAAGTTTAAACTCAAACTTAAATTTTGAGCCCAAAATATCAACTTATTTCGGGTATTAAGTAGCGGAAAACTCGGACCAAACGTAAAAAATCGTGTTATTCTGGTTTGAAACGTGCCGTTTCGTGTAAAAAAAAAAAAAAAAAATTTTAAATTGTGGATTTTTTTTTTAAGTTTCGAAAGTGTGCATCTGATTTTATTTTCGCATTATTAGTGTCGCCAGATAATTTTATTATTTTTATCCTCCATATCAAATCAATTCATTTTCAATATTGCACAATTGAACATTATAAACAGGAAGCAGAGGCTTTGAAATCCAGAAAAATGATGGCAAGAACAACACCAAGCACTCAGAGTCTTCATTGTGTAATGCCATTAAACAGGAATCAGATGCAAGTGAATGCATATTCATTTTCAACACTATAAGGATCGAACGTGCTACAACTGTCAAAGGCGATCTTGATTGCCCAGAAATGGTTGGATTCTTGATCTGCAGGTATAATGGTTATTGGTGGCTTAGGTGCGTCTTAGACACAGATGTAGAAAATCAAGCTGTTGCAGCCTCATGGACCCTCAAATTCTATCTACTATCCAGACTTTGAAAATGTTGTCAATGTGCCCATAAGTGCTATTATTTCGAAAGTAGACCCTAGTAGAAACGAAAAAGGAATGATTTATAACCTCTCAAAACAAGACGTGGAATAAGCCAACCGTCACTTGTAAATAACATTTCGCAGTTTGCAATATTTCTGTATTATATATCCTCAGGAGCCATGGGCATTGCAATAAAGTGGTAAGAGTGTAAAAAATTGATTCCATTTTTCATCCAGATCCCATTACTGTCCCATTCTGCAAATTTTACCACATATACACTACATTAGGAAGTAATATATATATATATATATATTTTTTTTTTTTCAGATTTTTAAAAAATGCACTTTTTGAAATATTTAAGGTCAAATAATGCTTTTGGTGACCTTGAAATATTAACATCACGAAACCTTGTCAAATTATATATCATTTGAAAGCTTGTTTAAAGAGCTTTACAATGGCATATAACAAAAGACTCTAGCTGCAATACAAGCTGAGAAAATTGAATCTTTGTATGTTCAAAATTTCACTTTTTTCCATTTTTTGCGTTTTTTAAGCGGTCTCACACAAAAAACTAACAGCTGAAAAAAATTTTAAAAATCAGTTTTTTGTATCACTTTATAGAGGTAATCAACCCTATAATTTTTTTTGAAATTGGTGATGGTCAAGTTTTGAGGCTTGTTGATTTCACATGGAATGACCCTATTCAAGGAGATTAAAGAGGAGGAGCTAAATCTCTGCTATCTAAAAGTGGCAACGAATTCTCACCCGCCGCCAGAGGACGCTAGCTGAAACGCTCCCTATCTCCTACGGGAATCAATGTAAATGATACTGAATCTGTCATCTTTTTAAATGCTGCTATGGGGAAGAAAAAAAATTTTTTTCAACTGGATTTTGGTGTAAATCTTCGATTGACATTACGAATTAAATATGAATTTCATCCCACGAAAATAGGTGCCGTATTCTTTAAGAAATAGGTTTAATCGAATGCACTTACCAACTTGCCAAATCTGACAGAATCTGTCATTTTAAAAGACTGCTGTTGGCAAGAATATTTTTTTTAATTGAAATTTTGCTCAAACCATCGATTAACATTATGAACTAAATATATTTAATAAATACATTTAAACTAATAATTATTTTGTCTACTAAATATATTTAATTAATAACAAAATTAAATTTTGACATAATTAATTTTTTGCCTCATGCTTAATTTATCAACAATTTAGAGAACTGATTCTCAGCAAAAATTATATCGTACAATGCAAAGAAAATGTCACATACAGTCGCATACATGTCAAATTTGGCAAGTAGCTAGATGCCGTCGATTAAACATCTTTCTTAAAAAATACAGCAAAATTTCAGTGGGGTGGATCAAAGTCATATTTAGTTCATAATGTTAATCGATGGTTTACACCAAAATCCAGTTGAAAAAAAAAATTTTCTTTCCCATAGCAGCATTTAAAAAGATGACAGATTCAGTATCATTTACACTGATTCCCATAGGAGATAGGGAGCGTTTCAGCTAGCGTCCTCTGGCGGCGGGTGAGACTTCGTTGCCGCTTTCAAACTAGCGCATCCGTAGAACATTTCTCTCCTTCTTTCTACTCCGTGACCCTATTAGTGAAAGAATCAGAATCAGACTATCAGAGTTTTAATTCTTTGGAGATTTTTGGATATACAGTAGAGAAATTCGGGGGGAGGGGGGGAGGCTTGGATTTGCACACTATAGACGATCTTTGCCAAATGTTGAGGCAGAAGAGGTCAGGGGTGCTCCATTTTTCGAAATTGAAACTTTAAAACACAACTGTACCCTAACTTTTTTTTGGAGAAGGGAGCTCGGGATCTCTAACCCGAAAATGCTTCGCAATTGCAGTACTAAAAACGCAGTTTTAGAATATTTTGGGTGTCTGTTAAGGGCAGAAAAGACTTAAGAGTTCACTCCCGGGAATTTTGTTTATTGAAGTGTTGAAAACGCTATTGTGTGTCATCTTTGGTTAAGGGGACGGCAATGTTTCCCAGTTAAAGCTCCAAAAACGAGATTTTAGTCGAATTTCAATGATGTTAGGGGGAAGAGTTTTCAATAAATCTCCCCCGGTAACTTTTCAGAATTCAAACACTTGAACGAACTTTATTAGAATATTTTCGATGTTGGCAACAGGCTTATGAAGAGAGAGCGACCCTTTCTCCAAAACTTTTCGAAGTTATCTTTTAAAACGCAGTTTTTAGACAATCTTTAGAAAAAGACGTTCGTAGACTTCGATAATTTTCTGACATTGCAGTTCCAAAAATACAACTGCAGAGGATTTTAGATGTTATCAGGGGTTCGGTGTTTGCTCTCAGGGGCCCTCCCAGGAAAACTTTTCTGAAATCGCCCTAAAACTGAATTTTAGATAATCTTTGTGGACATTAGGGAGATGTTATGTTTGGAGTTTTCCCAAAAAGCGAAATTTTAAATAAACTTTATTGTTGGGGTGGGGGTGTTTTCCTGGTAGCTTTTTGTAATTGTTGGCCATCTTTGATGAAGATCAATAGGGAAAGAGACGGGGTTTGAGAACTCTTTCTCTGAATGTTTTTCAAAATTAAAGTTTTTAGAAAGTGCTTCTAGCCTACCTTTGGTGTAAAATAAAAGGATATAAGATTCGAAGCCCTCGCCGCCTCCCCTCCCTTCCCCACCCCACCTCTCCTTACTTGGCTAGGTCCCTATCCTCTTTGTTTCGATTAAGTTATTGCTAAACATTTTAAGGAAAACCCCACCCCTGTTTCCCTTTTCTAAAACCGTTCGAGTGCTACTAGTTTTTTCATAATGAAATTTCCAGTTTTTTCAGCCTGGTCTTTTTATTTGTTTGAAATACAAACTGGGGGCTTTTGCGGCCTCTGTAAAAAATATATTAAAAAAAAAAACATTTTGGACTGATGTAAAACTTTTCAGTGGTGCTTAGGATCTTTTCTTTATTTCTTTCAATTAATTTTTGTTGAAATATCATGTCTGTTGAATCTCTTGATAAAGTTTTGGTTTACTTTCGGGCCGAATTCAAGTGAAACACCATTGCAATCGCTTCGAGGCGATCGCAAATTGCAATCGCTACAGGAAGTCGAATTACATTAGAATCGCATCTCGTAGCGATTGTAACGTATCCAAATTTGGGAATTTGCAATTGCATTGGTGAGTTGCGAGCGTCCGTGTTTCGCTTGAATTCCTGCTTAACATCCATATATATTCACTTTTTACATTACCAATTTTTCAGAATGTCTTTAGCTGTACTGTAATTAAAGTCAACACTTCCAAAGAGATGGCAGCACAAGTCTTGCATTCGTAAATCATGTCACAGGTACTTTTTCGTAATGCAAATTATTATTGAAATTCTGTTAATTACATCATATCATTCATGTGTAAAGTTGACGATTAAACTAGTTTCAATTAAATAAAATTCAATTTCAGCTTTTTCTCAACTCTTCGTAGACGAAATCGGCAAGCAGTAAAAACCAATAAACTGCAATATTGTGCTCCGTCTATATGTTATTTCTACAATATCATGCGATGTCGAAAGTTGCATATGCTGTCATCCGAAGTACAAATTTTAACATCCAACTGTTCCTTGCTGGTGACGACACTTGTCATTGTAAACTGTGTTGATCTACCATGAAGAAAACTGAAAATTACTTTGTTTTTATGATTCCACACTAACTTAAAGAATTGGATTTTATTTAGAGGCTTCATACACAGAT
>JAXGGA010010616.1:0-46045 GCA_038373865.1 Uloborus plumipes | reverse complement strand
AAATAAAGCGTTAATTAAATTATTGAACTTTTTAAAATTCCAAGACATTTAATTCTTACCGTTGCCATTTTGAATTAAGACGTTTCTTAAATTTTTGAACTATTTAAAATTCCAAGGGCTAATTTCAAGTGAAACACCATTGCAATCGCTACTGGAAGTCAAATTATTATAAAATAGCATCTCGTAGCGCTTGTAACGTTTCATTTGAATCCGAATTTCGGAATTTTAGATTGCATTGGGTGAGTTGCGATCGTCCGTGTTTCACTTGAATTTCGTCCTAAGACATTTATTTCTTTCCGTTTCCATTTTAAATTAAAACGTTAGTTAAATTATTGAACTTTTTAAAATTAAAGAGTGTTTTTTCTTTCCGTAGTCATTTTGATTACGTGTTACAACAAAGTTGTAACAATTGTTTTTATTCTAATTAATGACTGATATTTTTTTTATCTGGTATCATTTTGAAAATGTGTTTTTAAATAAAACTGCAACTGCTGTTTTTAGCAGGGACTTTTTTTGGCTACGATCCAAACATTAAAACAACTTTTTCGTTTAAAATTTTGCAATTAATTTAACAGGAAGAAAGCGGTTTGGAAATAATTGTTTTTGGTAAGGAATTTTATTTTTTATTTAGGAAGAGTGCTAAGTATGCACTACTAGACATCGTCTTTATTTCTGAGTTGCGGCGAGTAGGTTATTTAAACTTTCCTCGCTACTTTAAAGGCGAGCCGCCTTGGCGGCGAATAGGTTGTTTAAACTTTCCTCACTACTGTAAAGGCGAACCGCCTTGGCGGCGAGTAGTTTTCTCACACTGCCTTCACTACATTAAAGCCCGTGCAACGCCGGGCCACACAGCTAGTACTTTACAGTAAAATTTGTTTCTTTATGTTTAACTGTAGTTTACTAGTATAAATAACAGTTGTCAATTGCTCTAAAAAGCCTAATATCTGCAGTTGAAAAATTGAAAAAGAAAAATGTCACTGTGTACAGTCTCTCATTTCATGCGTTTTTATTTTACGTAAATTTGATTATACACAGTTTATAGTTTAACACGTGTATTTTGCTTTACACGGATGCGTTCTGATTTTTTGCGGAATTGGCACGGCAAATACTTAAACTTTTCCCCTGAGACATATAGTTACTGACTACCAAAGGACTATCATAAGTAACTTTTTTTTCAACACTAATTTATTTATGTTTTCTTCAAACACGTTGCACATATGCATCGAAATAATTACAATTTGAAAATAATGTATATTTTTCTATGACTAGAATAAAGCATTGTATTATCTGTGGAATCTAACCTCTATTTTAACACTATTATTAAGTCTTAATTAACGCAGTCAGATTTGCAAGGCATTTTTGAGGCGTAAAACGAGGGTCTGCAGTACTGTCGTTTTTTCCCTGAAATTTGATAACCGTAGACAAGTAGACTGTAACATACTAAAGCCGCGATTGGTATTCCACGCAACATCTTACACTGCAAAATATAAGCTGTTGTTTTTGCAATATAATACTGAAAACAGAGGTTTCAGTTTAAAACTGTAAAAGCGCAAAAATAAACTGTTTTTCAGTTCATTACTGTAAACTAGCAATTTTACAGTTTACTACTGTAAAATTAGTAGTATTACAGTTTTTTACTGTAAAATTGCTGTAAGATTAGCTGCAATATACTGTAAAAACAACATTCATTTTTTACAGTGGAGAAAGATACCAAAAATCGGGTGGAGGATATGATGCCGGGGTGCAGAGGCTGCAGATATGTGCGAAATTGCTCAGAAGAGACTAAAACTCAGAAAAAATGAACAATTAAACAGTACCCCTTTTCACTGAAAAAGATTTCCATTTTTTTACAGTTAGCCTCATCAAGAACCCGTGTTCCTAATAAGGCCAAATCGTGTATTTTTCCTAAAACTGCTGCAAAACTGTTTTTTTTTTTTTTTGTGTATTTTTCATGAGTCACGTTATTAATGTGCTAAATTTTTAGCCAATTAAATCATAAATGAGCTATATACTAGGTCATGAATCTTGGAGTGACCTTTTTTGTGAACTTACATTAGATTTTGCATCTGAATTTTAAGTGATGCATTTCTTTAAAGAAAAATACATATTATACTTCTGATTAGCTTAATATAAAGTTTACAAATACCTTTGTGCTATTGATGTAGAGAAAAATACAACGTTAAGGAGTCGCAAATAAGCAGGGATACTGCAGACACGTGTTTCGGCGTTACAAGGAACGCCTTTTTCAATGCAAAAAAAATTATGAGCTTATGAATGCACAGACATCCGACAAAAGCGAAACCTTAACATGTTCAATAATTGAGCACAATTAACATGCTTAAAAGCAAAAATGTGCAGTACATCAGTATTATAAATAATTTTAAAAAGTGAGAAAAATGAAAAAACAAAAACAAAATGAGTGTATATCTATGGTAAAACACTTCTAAATACTGTGCCTTAAACCTTAACAGCTTAATTTCATTCTCAGTATGATTTTTTTTGAAAAATAAGACAAAGTTTTGCACCAAAACATAATTTTACACAGAAATGTAATTTACTTCTCCTAAAGTAACACGAAGAAAGTAGTTTACGAATATTTTGCACCTGGGGCTACTTAATTTGTTAGAGGCTGCAAAATATTTTCAAAATGGGTAGTGTAATTTCTTTAAAACGTGCTGACTTTCTTATTCAACATCTCATGCTATTATGGAGACCTGAATCCGTTTTAGAGTGAAGAAGATAACTCAACTAATGGTGGTACATTATTCTAAACAACAAATATCGCTCCAGAAATTTCTCCTTAACTACCAAGGATCTAGCTTTTGAGAAATTTATAATAATCGTACAATTTTGAACATCCCAAATTGCTTCAGAGACGCATAAGTAAAAAAAAAAGGGAAAAATCCTCATAATTTTTATCTTTTCTTGAAACCTCTGAACTCAAAAGTAAAAAATATTTTCTTACCTTATGGTTTCTTGCTATATTGTGTTTATATCAAGGAACCTGATAAAAAACAGCAGGTGAAAAATTTATTTTCAGCAATTTAATTATACATTTGAAGAATATATTATAAATTGCTTGCGAATATCTTGTAAATGAGCTGTTTCGAAAATGCTTAACCCAACCCCTAGAATTCAAAGTCAATGATAATGAACTTTTGAAACTCGAATAAAGTCATTTGTTTCTTCATCACGATATTGAATGAAATGTTTCAAATTTTAAAACAGCATACTTTTTAGAAACAATCACTTTCTAAAAAAAGAAGGGGGGAGGGGGCAGTTGTCAAAAATATTTTTTTTTCTTCGCTCTGAATTTCGAATAAATTTAATTGAGTAAAAAACGTTCTCTCCTCGTAAAAACTTAGAGAAAATGCCAAAAATTAATCTATTTTTTACTTTGTTACAAAGAAGAGGATTTTTTTCCGTTGGAACGAATGATACATTACATAATATTGGTTCAGCTTTGATAGTAAAGAAAATCTGAAAAATATTCGAAAATATTTTTTAATCTATTTCAGTGGCTGAAATTATTTAAAAACATTCAAATAAACGAAGAAGATTTCAAAGAATTACGACGGACATACTCAAATTCCAAACATTTTTTTTTTTTGTATTTCGCTCGTTAAATTACAGTTCGTTAACCCGTCAGTGGCGAGTCGAGAGAAAAAGGTCAGTTCTGCATTTAGTCTGAAATTAAATGCGAAACACCATTTCTCACTTGTCCATCCGTTGTAGCAGTTTTAAACTCCTGCTAGGTCGACTGCCAATCGAGCTATAAATAATTTTTCCTTTTTTTTCGACGTAAATGCAGAGCTGTTCCATTCTTACCGACTCTCCCCTGCTCTTCTTAGATCTGCTTTCATAATTAAATCACATTCTTTATGATGTCTTCGCTATAGATTGATTTTTTTTTAAATAAGCTGTGCCGCTACTCTTCCGTTACAAATTTAACTCTTTAACTGAGATTCAATTGGGTGAAAATTGGGCATCTGTATCCGTATCTGGTACCCATATCTGGTACCCATATGGCACCTGACCCAGAGGTAACACCTTGGGGGAACCCTCACAATCCATATCCGAGGTGTGCGAATGACCCCATGCAAAAAAAAAAAAAAAAAACAGAAAAAGCCACAAAGAAACGGACCGAAAAGAGGCACCACCCGACCAAGGCTACCCCGGCCATAGGCCAAAACAGAAACCAACAAAAAACAACCAACACGCACGGCAAAAACAGACCCACAGGCACCCCTAGTCAGTGGGCATCTCCTTAGGGTGACCCTCACAATCCATATCCGAGTGGTTTTGATCATCACCAATTATCGGGAGCTCCCTCCGAGCCCCCTTGTGTTTCTTAGCCATCTTTTTATTAGGAGAAACAAAGTCCGCGTCATCTTCCCACTTCCCTTTAAACATGGACGACAATATTTTCGACACGTTTTCATTGACTGTTTTGACACATTCGTTCATAGCAGTCGTAAAAATTTCTTGCAAAGCCTTAAGTTGTCCGGTAAATTCCTCACGTAGTCTAGCCTCCATGTCATTCATGGCATTTTTTAGGCCAGTCTCAAAATGTTTTTTTGTGACAAAATCGTCAACTTTGCTGGCAACAGACGCGTACGTCTGGGATTTGTTGTCAAATTTTCTGTGCGCCTCCGCAAAAGTAAGGCTATTTCGGCATTTGAATTCAAGCATTTGAGTTTCCTTAATTTTGACTGGGCAGGAATTGAAATTAGCCGGGTGCTCTTTTTTACAGTTCACACAGAAGGGAGGTTTACTGCAAATTTCCTCCGTATGTATTGTTCCACAATTCACGCACAGTGTCTTACTTTTACACTTAGCCGTCGCATGGTTGAACTGAAAACATTTTTGACATTGTCGGGGTCTGTCGGCAAAGAGATTTATTTTAACTTTCATAAAAAAATATTTGATGTGCTCCGGTAATTCCCTTCCAAAAACGGAAAATAACACAATTTCTGTTGGGATTTTCCCATTGCTTGAAGTTTTTAAGAATCTACGAGCTTCCAAAATTCGTAACCCGTTAGATTTCTCGATTTCTGAGACTAATTTATTCAGGTTCTGGTCCGAACTTATATCTCTAATAATGAAACGTGTCGTAATATTCTCAGTGTTGACACTACTTGTGGTTTCAATCCCCACTAGCGATTTAATGTTAGCAATCTCCAACGCACAGTTGAAGTCAGTCGTTTCTATTACAATTTTGTTGTTTCTGGTGAGATAGAGGCATTGGATTTTGTCCACATTTTTAATACTTGCAACAAGTTCGTCTTTAAAAACCTTAGGTTTCCCTCTCGGGAAGAATTCCCCTTCCTTAACTGGCGAAATAAAAATACAGAAATTAGATGTACCGCTGGTATGAGCAAACGCAAGTAACTCCGCAGTGGTTGCAGATAACTTTATGGAATTGTCCATGCTGGAGGAAAAAACCAAACAGCAATTCGCTGAAAGGAAGAAAAAAGGACCACAAAAGGAAAAATCAAAAATAACAAACCCGTTAACGCCCAAAACAGACCATCCAAAGACCCAACAGGTTAATCCCCGCGGGCCATGATGAACCATCCATGGGCCACACTCAACATGGCCACCGAGAACTTCTTTGATCATGTGTTTCTCACGCTTCTAATTCAAAATAAAACATTGAGGGAGAAAAATTCTTTCACACAGCTTGGATAAAACAAATTGTACGACAGAGTGTAGTTAAAATGGAGGAAAATTTTCCTTTAAATGTGAAACAGAGAGGTTATAAAGACGAAACCCCGTCCCTTTAAATTGTGACAAGAGGCGTTACCGTTTGTTTACATTTGATTTTCAGCATTTGTATTTCTTTTTTCGCTTATTTAGGGAAAAAATTTTGAGCGCACTGATAAGTGTGATGCACCGTTGGATTAAAAAAAACACGTGCTTTTTTTTAAAGCTAAAAAAATTGATTTTTTTGAAGGTTTAGTTATGTCCCTGTGCCTAAGCTTTACGCGGAGTACAAGCAAAAACCATGTTTAAAAATTTCAGGAAAATTTTTTCTACTTCCGTTTTTAGATTTATAATTTATGAATCTATGCTTTAACTGACTCACTGAAACTAAACATTAAATGTTATAGTTCGTATATATGAAGCTATTTTGCGTTCTATTTTTATCAGAAGAAATAGAACCCATTCTAACCCATTTTGTACATTTGTTTACGTTTTAATTTACTCAAGCAGAATTCGGTGAGGATATACGGAATGAAAGTTACCAAAATGAATCAAGTAAAATGTGCTTTCCAGCTATTCGTCATGTCAAGCATTTACAACCCAGCAGTAAATCACTGAAGTCAAGTTCCGAGCAGTATGAATCAAATCTCCGCAAAATACTATAGAATCATTTGAGTAATGCTCCCAAGCATATTAAATTTGCTTGAATTGAATCAAGCACATAGGAATTTCACTGAAACTCGGTGAATTCCATTAAAATTGCAGAAATTCGAACTTCTGATATTTCATTTTTATAGAGTTGAAAAAAGGGGAAAATTTTTTTTTTCTCAAAGCTGAAAATAACTAGTTTGAAACAGAAGTACTAGAAAGATCATATGCAGCTATCATTATTTTATTCCTTTTATGAAAACTGAGGAAGGAAAGAAAATCTTTTGAATAAATTGTATGAAAAAAATTATTTCGCGGAAATTTCGTATTCTTTTCAATATACTGGGGAAAGGATTTCTTGCTCTGAAATAAAGGATATGAATCAGTTTTTTTTTTCATTTAACACAACATAAGCTTCTAATTATGAATAAATATAAAAGGAAATTACCTTTCTTGATTCTTCAGGTAATGTTAACAGGTGAGCGCTTTGCACACAGAAGCTATTTTTTCATGTTTAAAGAATTCTTTGAGGAATTGTATTGCATGTGTTTTAAAATTTGGAAAGGGTTTGCAAAGCTCTACCAATATTTATTTATAAAAAAGTTTTGAAAAGAAATAACGGAATGGAGAAAAATTTACGTTTTCGAAAATTATATTAATATACCAGCTTGAAGAAAAGTTGAAAAGTTTGCTGAAAGATCACGAAATGTTATTATGAGGCAAAGAAGCAGAATGAAATTTGATTTAAATTAAGAAGACAGTAAGGCCACTACTTTCTTTGCTACGCAAAAGCAAAGGTTTTCTTATTGTTTTAAGGTACAATTTGAAAATTGTTTTATGAATAAAACTTTATTGCGTGTTTTCCCCCCTTTGGAAAAATTAAAAATTCTGAACTGAAGTTATTTTTGCATTTATTTATTTATTTTATTTTGTAGAAATTATTATTATTATTATTTTGTTATTATTTTAACTTTATTTTCTTTTTTATTCTATGGTTCATTTTTGTAGTAACTCTTCAGGACTAATGCTCGTAGCAATTTTTTTTAAGATAGTTGAGAAGGGGAAAAAGAATGTTTTTTAAATATAATATCTTCATGTCTAACTTTATTTATTAATGTTATGCATAGCATAAACTTAAAGTTGCGAGAATTTTAGCTTATAATTTGCTCATATAGTTTGTGCAGAAATTAACTTAGTTTGGCTTGAATACTATGGGAAAACAATGGGCATAAACTCATGGGAGCTCAACTCCGGGACTTATTTTAATTATGGATTGTTTACAAATCATACGAAATTTGACTATTTAGGCCTAAAAATGAGGTCTGAAGACTACAATATGGCGCCATTATTTTGCTAAGTACTAAGCCTTGGTTATGCTTCAATACAACGTCAAACTTTAGTTAATACAGTCAATCCTTGCTTGCTCAAACACGCTTAACATTAATTGCTGCTAAGACGAACCGCATCCTTGATCCCCGTCCTATTGTTTGTTCTATATTTTTTGTCGGATAAGACGAACTACGGTTAAGACGAATTGATTTTAAAGGTCTATTGGCTTTCGTTTTAACAAGGGTCAAATACAATTGCAAAAACCTTTAACATGTAGCAAATAAATACACTGCAAATAAAAGCTCTTTTTTTACAGTATAATGCGGGCAGCAGAGGTTCCAGTTCAAGACAGTAAAAGCACGGTAATAAACTGTAAACCTAGCTTTTTTACATTTTATTACTGTAAATCTAGTAATTTTAGTTTATTAATGTAAAATTACCCTAAAATGAGCAGAGGTTCTAGTTTAAAACTGTAAAATACTCTGTAATAAACTGTAAAACAATTTTTTTTACAATCTACTACTGTATAATTAGCGATTTCACAGTTTACTAATGTAAAATTAGAAATTTTAGTTTATTACTGTAAAATTAGCTGTATTACAATGTAAAAACACAACATCTATGTTTTACAGTGTACCTCTTATTTTTTGCAAAGCACTGCTTTGAGCTCAAATTTTCAGATGCAAAAACACAGGCAAAAGCAAGGAAAGCAAGACAAATCTCCTCTGCTTAGCTCCATGTTTTTCCTTTTTATCTGGAAACCGCACTCACCGTAAGTTATTTGCAAAGACATGAACCGAATAAGCAATCATTCGCTTCACTAATCTCGACAACTTCGCAAATGGAGTTTAAGTATTCCCTTGATCGGGGAAAATCAATTAAATGGCCGCCCCGCTGAATATTGAGACGCAGCGATATTTTGCCACCATTCAGAAGCTTAGCTCCCGCTAACTTCCTGGAGTATTATTAGAAGTTTCTCTGCCCGGAAGTTTTGCTAGTATGCTACGCGGTGTTGTACCTGTATTTCCTGTGAGCACTTCACTAAGTTTGAAAGTTTTAGCTGGCTGATTGTTAAGATGATGAATTTTGTTTATAGTGTAATATTATTGTCTTTAATTTTAAACCTCTTTTCTCAGAAAAGAAAGATTTATTTTATTTCTTAGTGTTATATTGGCGTGCTTATATGATGAATTTTAAGTATTTTTAACCACTCTCGTAATTTGAGGTGTTTAGCTTGAAAAGCGGCTTTTCCTTTTTAATTTTACAGAAGAGACAAAGAATATTTAATTCTTCACCGACTTATTAAATGTTTCCTAAGTAATCGATTTTCATGTCAATGTTTGTGAAAAATCAACATTCAAATAAAAAATGTTGTGCCTGAAGAGTGCAAATTAAGGTTCGTCCACTATTTTATTGCACAAAATTGTAAATTGCGTAGATACGTGTTTTGTTGTTAAAAGGCACCCCTTTTCCAGTGCTTAGAAGTGGGAACTTTAGGATGTTAAGTCATCCGAGAAAGGGAGACACAGCTCTCGAAAAAACTTCTTGAACACGAACACTAGATACTGTTTGGCAAACGCTTTTGAGATTTTGTATGACATTTTTTAAAACAATATTATGTTTTTATTTTAAACAATATAATTTTTTTTTAAAAATCAAATGATTATGTAAATTAAAATAATAAGCTGTTAATTTCCTAATTACAGTAACACGTTTTGTTTGGTTGTTCAAATTCCTGCTTCTTAGCCACTGAGTGCAATCTGTTCGTTGGTTTCGGCTAAATGATCTTCTACAAAAATATTGTTCTTGTGAACAATTCAAGTGCAAAGAAGTTTTTTAACAACTAATCATTTTTCTGAAACTTTAATGCAAAGTCAAATTTACTTTTCAAATATTATTGTTAATATTGTTACTTGAAATTTCTAGCTCATCCTGGGATACCTAAATACTTTTAGATTGTAAAAAAGTTTCGTGTGGTTAATCTGTGACTATAGTGACAACTTTTTATCAACTTGAAACTAAGAATATCTGACAAATCGTTTTTCATAATACAGCCTACCACGCAGTGTTGTAAGTTTTTTTTTTCTTTTGCATATAAAGTAATCAGAACAAGAAATAAAACTTGTAAATTTTACTGTGTTATGCATTTGGAACACAGATATATGTTTGAGGGGAAATTTTAATGATCCAACTACTGTACATTTTAAACTGACACAGTACAGGTTTCAAACCCTTCACTGTAATTGGTACCTACGTAGAATTCCCATATTAAACATTTTTTCTTTGAAATTGTATGCTTATCTTGCAATTTTTAATCGTGTTCATGTGTTCCCGCTTCTAAAGGCACATGTGAAAAATTGACAACATTTGTTTTGAATGCCATAAAGTAAACAACTTTTAAAAAAATCTTTAAAAAATCCAGGATACAAAAAATGACTATTCAATCGTGAAGACATTTTTGCACTCCGATATTCATGGGATTTTTTTTAAAGTGAAGCAATGGAAAAAAGAGATTCATATGTGCTTCCCCCCCCCCCTTTCCCCAAACTTTCTCTTTTTTCATGGTTACATGGGTTATTGAATGTCCACTGCATTACACTTGCAAGTAAAACAAAGAAATGTTTTTTTTTTTTTCGAAAGTTCAAACGGAATAACAGTGTTAGAATCATTGTTTCATTTCTTGTTTGTAATGACTGTTTTTTTTTTCTTTTCTTTTCATGGTCTGTCACAAATTACATATGCGATTTATTTATTTATTTTTAAGTTTAAAAGTGCCGTACATGACTTGCACTATTTTCACCAGAATGACTTGTGTACCAATATCTAGGAAAATACTACTTGAGGATAAAACAATGCAGCACTAGTCATCGAAACCGAACAATATTATATGTTCTCCTTAATTTTTGTTTCGCATTGACGCTCCTGTTTTTGCCATGCCTTTTAATAAAACATTTCTCAGTTTTACTTTTATCTTCTCCTTCTTTCTAGTCTTTCTCTTAGGCGATAAAAGTTGTTAGTCTCCCTCTCTGTCACTTCACTCGTCTCCGGATAAAATAAATGTCATTCTTGTTGAAGACAAAGCAGCTTAATTATAGGATGCGGCTGAGATATATAATGAGAGACTCCGACAGAAAATGAACAGCGAGAGCAGTTGTTAGCCTACAAAAGGTGTGATGGATAACGGCAGAACATGATATGGGATGTTATTAGCAAACTCATAAGATAAATGTTTTTTTTTTTTTTTTCGATTCTAAAACGGAAATAATGTTGGATTGCGTGGATTATCTTAATTAAAAGTTAAATAATATGTTTGTATCTCTGTACAATGTAAAATCACTTCAAGGAAAGAATGGATGTATTGAAGTTAGTGCGACATGTTATGACTTTATTTATTAAAAAAAAAGCTTTTTTACAAGCAACATTTTTTTCACAGTTAAAAACAGAAAGAAAGTTAAATGTTTTGAGATACAATTTACAATAGCTTTTGAGAGCTTTATTTTGAGAGCTTAAGAATAAATTATAAAGTGAAAAATGTAACCCGTGCAACTAATTTACATTTGTTTCACGATATGTTTTTTTTTTCTTTTTAAATGTTCCTTGAAATTAATGGGTGTTTATTGTAAAACTTGCTTCGGTGGGCTTTAGAGTATCTTGAAAACAAGAGCTATTAAAAAAAGATATTTACATTTTTTTATTGTATTTCTCGGCCCAAAATTAGCCCCCCAAAATATTTGAAAAATCACCAAAAACGATCTTTTTATTCTAGTTTCTTTAAAAACACCTTTAAAACATTTTTTTCGGTGCAGAACCAGAGTATAGAATCCGCTCCTATGGCTCCTGGGTCAGAAAAAATTTTCACGCTGTAAATTTTTTTTTTAAATAAAATAATGCTCTAAAAATCGCACTTTGCACTCGAGTTTTAAAGCAGGTCTTCAGCCAAAAAAACAAAATTGTGGCTGATTCTTATGTCAAATGACCCCCTATTTCCAAATATGACCTCAGTTTCCCCCCTCCACCTCCTCTTTCCAGAGCGCCCCCCCCCCCCCAATTCAGAGTCATTTTACTAATTCGGAGGGGAAAAGTACATTACGTAACCCGTTAACATAATTCTAAAAGACAACAGAGGTTCAAAGTTCAAAATCATGTACATGTGTGCCAAAAATATAAACTAGGGCAATATACCCCCCCCCCCCCAAAAAAAAAAATCTTTTCCCGTTTTTCTAAGAGACGTTTTAAACCTTTTTTTTTTTTTTTTTTGTGAAAAATCAGAGTATTCGATTTTCTCTTTGATTAATGTGTTCGAAATTATTTCGCTTTGTAGGAAACAAATTATATTATAAAATAAAATGAAAAAAATATTTTTTTTTCTTGTAAGGGTGGCTCGTTGCATATCAGTCGCATCGCAGGTTCGCATGAAAGAAGATGCGATTTTGCGAACTTAGAAAAAGAGGAAAAAAAGATTTTTTTTTTTTTGGGGGGGGGGGGGGTATATTTCCCTAGTTTATATTTTTGGCACACATGTACATGATTTTGAACTTTGAACCTCTGTTGCCTTTTAGAATTATGTTAACGGGTTACTTAATGTACTTTTCCCCTACGAATTAGTAAAATGACTCTGAATTGGGGGGGGGGGGCGCTCTGGAAAGAGGAGGTGAAGGGGAGAAACTGAGGTCATATTTGGAAATAGGGGGTCATTTGACATAAGAATCAGCCACAATTTTGTTTTTTTTTGGCTGAAGACCTGCTTTAAAACTCGAGTGCAAAGTGCGATTTTTAGAGCATTATTTTATTTAAAAAAAAAAAATTACAGCGTGAAAATTTTTTCTGACCCAGGAGCCATAGGAGCGGATTCTATACTCTGGTTCTGCACCGAAAAAATTGTTTTAAAGGTGTTTTTAAAGAAACTAGAATAAAAAGATCGTTTTTGGTGATTTTTCAAATATTTTGGGGGGCTACGCCCCCCCCCCCCCAAGTTCCCCGATTTTTTCTCGGTGCTCATGATTTTAAACTTTGAGTCTCTCTTGACCTCCAAAAAAATTTAGGGGTGAATATAAGGCTCCTTTCCCCTCCAAAAAAATATAATAGCTCTGAAACTAAGGAAAAATGAAAAAAAAGGGGGGGCGTTTTAAAAAAAATTGGTACGTGATGGGGGAAAACGGGGGTCATATTCGGATTCAGGGGGTCATTTTACATAAGAATCGGCCTTCAAAATGCCAGAAGCATTTTCAAGGTTTTTTTTTGTCGAACAGTGTAATTAATGTTGTACAGTGTTATTCGGATGAGGAAATGCAATGAAAACATGCTGAATCGACTAGAAAAAAGTACTGATTATGTTTGAAAAATAGCTCTGTGTAATGTAACCTTAAAACCAGCTGAACTGAATTAATTGATCACCCTAAATTTATTGAACGACATTATTTAGAAATCTTTTAACTGAACATATACAAGTAAAATTTATAGTTTTGTTCCATCTGTTTTATTCTAGTATCCACACACACACACATTTCGAAACTGTACAAAAAAAGACAGATAGATGTAAAACAATTATACTTTAAGAGCTCTTGTTTTTGAATATTTGGATGGGCTACATAGATTTAATTAATAAACTTAGATATTTTATGACACTTTTTTTAAAAAATGGATCTTTCAAAGTCACACAATTTACATAAACTTGCTCAAACTTTTTAATTCGCCTTTTTATCAGTTTAGAGAAGCAGTTCAGGAACTTATAAAGACATTCATAAGTTTTTATTGCAGCTTCTGAGAAATAGTTTTTATTTCTTAAATTTTACCACAACTCTTTAATGAACATTGCATGATTCGTTTTTTTTTTAAATCGTTTTTCTAAAAATCAATATTTCTTTCGACACTTTTAAAAATACATTAGTTTCAGCAATAAAACTAATTCCCCATAAAATGCTTTGCGACTCCATAGACATCTTTTAAAAGAGAAAGGGGAAAATAAGAAAGGATTTTATGAGGTCTTGCTCCCGTTTCCGGTAGATAACTGAAGCAGAAATGCCATTATTCTCCACATTTCTTCTTTTTGCCGTTCAATGTATTTCCGCAGGAAAGGGATAAAAAAAATCCTTTCACATATGCTTTCATCAATTTTCAAACTAGGCATTTTATGCTGAGCAAGATTGGCCAAGAAAGGTTGAATTATTCTTCTACTAAATCGGTTTTCTTTTCAAAACGTCTCCTTAAAAATCGTTTGAGTTTTTAAATGCAGTTATTGATTAAGGAAAAAAACTGGAATTGAATTGTTAAAGTTCTAATACTAGAGAAACTGCGTTTTTAATACAGATTAAATGATTCCCAATTGTGGTTTCACATTTACTTTATGTATGCATGATTAAAGTAGAAAGGTACCGTCTGCATGAAATTTCAGTTCATAACTGATAGATTATCTTTTCTTGTGTCTAGGTTGTACGAAGCTCACAACCGCTTTTACATATTAATGTCCAACATTTTGGAAAAAAAGCAATACAGGCAAAATATAATGCTTATTTCTTTAAACAAATGGGGAAACCACATTTAAATATAATTTAATTTATCATAAATGCTCTTCAGACATATTTGACAATGTCATTAAATTCTCCCAACGTGCTTCTGCACATCGTAATGAAATGTTCTATGCAAATGTAAACATGCACTGCTCCTAAATCATCCATATCAATAGGGGCTTTTTGGGGAAGATACTGCAACTAGAACTTCCCGTGGTTTTCTCTTGTTTTATATTTAAATTGGAAGGGAAGTTATGCTTTCTGCCAGATGTAATGCACTTTTTAATCAAAAGATTATAAAAGGAGTAGAGGGGGGGGGTGTTGTTGTTGTTCTAATTGTAATGCGTGCTTTATTGAATGTTATTTAAAGCAGGGGAATCTTCGCTTTGTGTTAATTGTTTGAACCATGTTTTTTTTTCTGAGGGGGGGGGGCTTTAAGAGACAGTTGCGATAATTCTGAAAGGCTTATATCACTTCACGGTTTAAGATAAAGGATGTATACGGATTTAGTTGAAATCAAGGCTACTAGATAGCATATAAAACGCTATCTAGTGAAGCCTTGATTGAAATGATTTCTGAAGGAGGAGGAGAATTCGTCACAAATCAAGGGACTTCCTATAAGCTTTATTACGAGCGTCACTGTGCAAGTACTGCTATTATACACGCGTGTGTACAATAGCAGTACTTGCACAGTGTACGTGTGTGTGTGCGTATGTGACCACGTAAATCCTTCAGCCGTTAACTGAAATAATTCAAAAGAAAAATCTTGCAAAAAAAATTAGCTAATTTTATGTGAATCATGCACAAAAGTAACTTGCATCACAATTTAATCTTCTAAAAAGTTATGAAGAAAGGGGAAAAATTAGTTGCTTCCATTTACCATAGTGTAGAGTACACATGGGGTGGATGGAAACACCTAAATTGTGCATAAAATATTGCTGAGAAGGCAAAATGTATTTAAAAAAAATGCTTCTAATAACCTTCCACATAGCATGTAAAAGCAGTTGCAACGAGTTACGTCCCATTGTCAATGTACTGGAGTGTAAAATACAAAATTGCTTAAAAAACCCTAAGTTTAAAAAACGAAAAGGTAAAGAAAACTGTTTTTACATTTTCCAGTTACCATAGCGTAGAGCACACATGAAATAGATGGAAACACTTAAAATGTGCATAAAATATTGCTGAGAAGGTAGAATGTACAAAAAATACTTCTAATAACCTTCTACATGGCATGTAAACGCAATTGCAACGATTTACTTCGCATTTTCGATTTACTGGAGAGTAAAATATAAAATCTCTAAAAATCCCTAAATTTAAAAAAAGAAAAAGAAAAGAAAACTATTTTAAAATCATCTGTAAACGAAGGTGACGACGGCAAAAGTGAATGAAACTCTCACATTGCTGACTTTATATTGCCAAGTCTTCCCTCACCAACAGTTTAATTTCAAAAGTATAACAAGTGGATCAAAATGGTTTGTCTGTATTTACATTGCATATCTTTGACCCTCCAAGTTCTTGATTTCTTTCATGAAGAAATTTGCTTTATATATAACTTCGTCTTCCAAACGCAATTTTCACGGGAGAAAAGTAATAGTTTCTTAATTAGCTTTATTTTTATTAATCACTTTATCACACATACTAGAAAGTCGGCATCTTCTTGAACTAGATTTAATTTGAGAGTAGTTTCGATTGCCTCAAACTCGAGACTTTCACATCCTTATATTTTTCTAAGAGCTGAAATATCATAGATTACTATTCATTTTTTATCATAGTCCCCCAGACTTCAAAGCTTCTTTGTGTGAGTTTTTTTCTCTTTTGACTTCGATGCTTTACTTCAGTGCAAAGAGAGGGGTAAATGCTTCTTATAAATGAATAAATGATTAATAAGTATAAATGCTACTTGAATTTTTATAAGTTCAGTATTTTAAGAAACCTTTTAGAAGAAGCTTATTTTAACCCTGATTTTGGAAGTAAGCCTGAAATAATCTGAATAATTTTAACGCCTCAAAGTTGAAATAATATTAAATATTTTATAAGCATATGATTGAGAAATCGCACCGTTGTATTTTTCCAAATCTTAATAAGAATTACATTAATCATTTTTGTCTACTAAAAAAACTTGTATTTAAGGCTAAAACTTTGCTTTAAACTATTTACTACTTTTAAAACACATAAAATGCTCTTAATTTCCCATTAAAAATCATTTTCTCAAAGCTATATATATGATTTAATATCTGCATTTTTTTTTCTTTTTTTCCAAATTTTCAATTGTATATCAGCGGAATTTGAATGTAATATACATTATGAAAATACATTTCAATCGGATAGATGTGTTGTTAAAAAATCCGCATAGTTCAAAAAACGGTTTTTCATTGTTTTAACAACAATAAATAGAGTTTGTGTTCTTCATCAAAATCCTACTTTACTTTAACAGATGAAGAAAAGCTTTAATCGATGAAGAAAACGTTAAAATTTGTACTCTAAAACTTGAGACAGCGCATGCTGAAAATCAATGTTGGCGTACAGAAAAGTAAGTTTGTTAGTTTGTTTTGGATGAACCCTCTAGATGTTATATTTTATCGGAAAAGCGAGTACTAAAACGGCACTGACATAGAGTTGATAGCTTAAAGGAAAAGTGTTTTTTTTTTTCAAAGCTTATTTATTTGACGTATATTCCCCCCAAAAGACACTACACTGTTAAAAATTTTCCTGAAATTTTACGGTAAAAGTTACTGGCATCCATGTTGCCAGTAACTTTCACCGTAAAATCCAATTTCACTGTAAAATTTTACGGTAGAGAAAAGCAGAGTTAAAAAATGCAAGATGACAGCAGCTAGGATCGAACCCAAGACGCATTTATCGCACTCCGCTTCTCTATCCACTGCACCGAATAGACCACACATGGCGAACAGAAATTGAGTATTACGTGCTTCGTTCAGTAAGTCACGTGGTTTATCAAATGGCGCTGTAATCGTTTCTTTTTTATGGTACAATTTACTGTAAATATTTTCGTTACTGTAAATGCAACATTTTACAGTAATATTTACCATAAAAGTTTCCTGAATTTGTAACAGTGTAGGGATTACTTTACTCTTCCTTTAAGACATCAAACTCGCAATAGTATTTTATAGAATGTTGATGTCAAGTGAGGGGCATTAAATATAAAATGTAGCATTCACGATTCATTTGATCTTTTGAGATTCTTTTCGCAGCATTCGCGCTATTACTTTATCTTACCTCTTGTTTCGTTGCTTCTGTTTTCTCCATGAATAAATCTCTGAAAATCTTGTTTTAGCTTATAAACAATTCCTGTTTTCTTTCAGCATGTATCGATTATTTTAAAACTTCCTAAGAAAACATATTTCAAGGATTGATGCCGAATTATCTTAAGTTTCTTGGGCTGAAAGGTATTTTATAAAAGTAAAACTTTGGCATTTGTATTTATTTATGCATTGATTTTTTTAAATCTATTTCACTAATGTGAAATGTTACGCTAGTTACAATGATACACATACAATTTGTAGTCGCATGGACTTAAAAAATGTTGGAAATTAAACTCTTAATGTTATCTAACATAGTTGCAAGAACCTTTCCCATACCTTTTTCAGATTTTTTATCCTCCAAAACGATCTGAAAGATACTTGAAGGGAAATACAGAACTGAAATTATTGACATACCTTCGTGAACATAAGTACATGCTTTTAATGAAAGTATTTTTTTAATTGAAATCTGGGAAAATTAAAAACTTTGACAGTTCAATTATAAAAAGTAAATAAATAAATAAAAATAAAAATTGTAAAATTCCTTAACTTAGCGACGGATGATGAAATAATTTCATAAGTTCAACCGAGGTGTAATTAGAAAACTTCTTAGCTTTATTTTCAACCTGTCATTATTTTTCTTAACTCTTAACATTTGATTTAGAATTCCTTTTTTAATTTCAAAATTTACTGCCTTTTCAATACTCATCGCTCCCTACCACCACTCACAAATTTATTTCCCCCTTGAGAAACCGAACCACACTTTCGAGGGGGGGGGGGCCACTGGGCTAAAGTACTCAAATGTTGCAACTAAATTGGGACAATATTTTTTTGTATAAATGTAGCAACTAATTTGGGACAGATAAAGTATTTCTTTCTTAATTATTTTTTTGCATACGAGTAAATGTTTAAATTCCTTTTATTTCGTTTGTTCTTTTTCACTATAGATATCTAAAATAGTAAAAGAAACATCATAATATAATGCAGCAAACAAGTCGAACTACTGAAGAAAACACCGCTGCTAAGTGCAGATTAGGTATAAACCAAACAAGAATAAGTCATTGGCAGTTAAGACGACGAAAAGAATACCCAAAGGGAATAACTCTGCAATGACGAAAACTGACATCCAGATGTACTCAAGTTATTCTGTTTGAGTTGTTGTCTGAAATAAAACGCATTGCTTGTGTAAGTAGCTTTCCAAAGAAAAACATGTATAGTAAATAGATAAAACACGTGTTTGGTCTTTTTTTTTTTTTTTTTAATTTTCATTTTACAAATTTTTAATACATATTTACGGCCATGCCTTCAAAAGAGTTTCATAATTTCTTCTGCCTAAAAATTTATTTGCTCTTATTTTCTTTTGTTTGATTCAATTTCGCACAAGTTTTAGGTTTCTCATACGTGAGTTTGAATGCTAGAAACCTGCTTAAATAATATAAAATTAAGTGCAAAATCACCAAAATGGACAAGAGCTCCTATACAAATAAAGTCCCATTTTAATGTACACAATATAATGTGTGTGAGCATATATATTTTTCTACACTTAGCATTGAGTTTTTTTCGTACATAATATGTGGTTTTTCTCCCTTAACAGATATCTTTTTCAGAAAAAATGTTAAGTTTTAATATTTTTGAGAAATTTATTCTTTCGTTGTTTTCTAATTTTCGAGATTAGCTTCAGTGGAAACTGTCCACAACATGATGTACAATTGTACTTTGTCATTGGGAGTTGAAGTTTCAATTGAAAACTGTATGAAACTGCTTTTTGAACCAGAAATATGGGCTGTTGCAAATATTTCTGGTAATAGTGTTAACAATAAGTAACATTGTCAATACTGGAAAAAAACTTCACGAACTTAAGGGTGTGGTATATAAAATTATTGCATTTTTAAACCCGTTTAAAATGAACTTGGATTTTTAGCTCATACATTTAAAACTCAGACGTCCTAGAATCTAGCACTCAAATCATTGCTAAAAACAGAGTCCAAGGCAGAGCAGAAGTTACCGCAATGGTTTGGATGTAACGAAACTGTCTTTGTCATTGTTCATAAGAGTGTTCGAATCTTACGTACAATCGATACTGAAAATAGCTTTATATGCTTTTAACTTCTCCTATTATTAAAGCTTATATAAGTAAAACTAGTAAGTTGGTACTTGAAGTTACGTTTGCTTTCTTGTTTTTCTATATTATAGTTTTGTTAATACATTTTTCTTACAATATTCCAGCCACTAACTTTTGAATTCAAGGATCATATTAGTTGTTACCTCTTTTACAGTGACATCCAATGTGCTAGATGATAACTATCAGTGTGGTAAGCTGTTGTGGAGGTTATGTACAGTACGGCTCTTAGTTTAGTTAAAGAATAAGTCATCTCTAGGATATGACATGTTTTTGAACTAAATAGTCACAATTTCGAACTTTAATATTTTCTATAGGAGGAAATAATGACTTTCGTTTGTTGCTGTTGTGTCCAAAATTGTGAAGGAAAGAAGTGTGCCATTGACTCACAAGGAGGTTGAACTTCGAATAAATCAGCAATATACAGAGCATTTCTTTTATCTACTCACAGGATAGCACAAGAAAAATTTACATTGCAAATAAGAGGAAAATGCAGCCAGGACTCTGATAGGAATTGAATCCATAACCCCCGACAAACAAAGCAAGTGCTTTCACCATTCAGTCACAGATTCCAAAGATGTCCTGTTTTCAAGCTTAAAGGTGTGTCCACATCAGTTGAACTGAAATTAATATAATCGTTTTTTTTTTTCTTCTTTTTCTTAAATGGAGATGACTGCTTTCGAAATCAACACCATAATAAATTATCTATACTTTAGGAACAAAATTTTTTCAAGACAGAAAAAGAATTTCTTTGGAATAAAGCATAGACATACGAAAAAATGAATGTTGTTTTTACAGTATAATACAGCTAATTTGATATCAATAAACTGTAAAAAGTGCTAATTTTATAGTAAATAAAGTAAAATGTCTACTTTTACAGGACTAAACTGTAAAATTGCTAATTTTACAGTAATAAACTGTAACATTGCTAATTTTACAGTTTTAAATTGGAACCTCGGCTGCCAGTATTACACTGTAAAAACAGCACTACATTTTTTGCAGTGTACATATTATTTTTGAAATTACGTCGAAATTAAAAATGGTGTGGCAAATAGATTTCTCTTAGAGTTTATATTGTGTAGAATGATCCATATACAGATATATACTGAAAGGTTATTAAGAATACTATGTTCTAAACAACATTTCTTTAAATCTGATGTAACGTTTTGACTTGTATTTAAATAACGAAAGAACTTCCAAGTATTTTATAATATCATTGTTTTTCTTACATATATCATACCTCAGGGAAATGCTTGTCATTTTTGACATTTCCTCTCCTTCTTATATTTAATATAAAAGAGTGTCTAATGGCAATATTATTTTCTTTCGAAGAGCAATTCTAAACAAAAGTCAAAAGTTTCCCAATTAAATAACGTTTCATATCACATCGGCACGAAGTTAGATGGAAAATCAGAAAACTGAGGAGCAACTTTCCGAATTATAATTATCGTGAACGGAAAAGAATTACTCCTATGTTTGTTCTTTAAATTACAAATCTAATGCCCTGAATGCTTGTTTAAGAAAAGACATTTATCATTAAGCAAGGATAATTATTTTTGACCTTAATTTCGATTTCAATTGTAAAACATTTATAATGAACAAAACAAGTAATTTTTAAAAAAGAATCCGGAGCACATTATGATTGAGGTCTTCTCTCGGGAAATTCAAGGATTTCATTCTTTTTCTTTCTTTTTTTCTTTATTTCTTTTATTTTCTTTTCTTTTTTTATTTTGAACATTTATCTTTTGTACATATAATAAATTCAATTGCTTGTGTGTTTGTGGTGCATGTACCAGGAAATAAATAAGTTCTAAGTACAAAATTCATTTTACAGATCAAGTTTTTGGACTGATGTGCACCTTCTCCCCTGATTTTTGATAAAAATATTAGAATAACGTTAATAAATATTGTGCGTAATTTTTATCACTTTTTATATAATCGAAAACACGACTTTTGGACCTAAGTATTTGACGAACTTTTGATACGCTTTTCATGCCAGAGAGTATATTAAAACTAAGTTTTAATTAGTTTTTAGTTTGAATTCTTCGTTGTAGTTCCAATGCTTTCAGTGAAGAATATCATAAAATTAATTTGCACAAAAGTACTTGACAATTGCATAAAATGTATGATTTTGAGTCAGTATGTTTTTCTTATTCGTTGGAGTAACAGGAAAACACATTAGATAAACAAAGTAATAGGAAAATAATTTCCAACGATATTGCTTATAAACTGCTTACATAAACGTTATGAAACATTCAGAAATGGGTTCAAAAAACTAATTATGAAGAAGATATTTTACAATTAAAATTTATTAACGTGATACCGTAATCGATATTAAAAATTGTTTTTGATATGAAGGATTTCAACAATTAAATTCCTTATACATATACAAATGCATTACTTTGTGCCTAAGAATAGAGGATTAAAAGTTTTTAAAGTACATAGTTTCCTACAAACACAAAATCAGAAGTAAAAACTTTAAAGCTATAAAACATTGAGAAACAATAACTAGTTTCCTTCGATGAAATTTTAAGGCATCCCAGACACCATTACATTTTACTAGTTATCACAAAGTAATAAATAAAATCATAAAAACTTATTTCTTATTCTGTCAGAAGTCATTTTCATTTCCGGTAGGCATGAGATGAAAGAAGTTTCTTTGATGGGTTTATGTATCATAAAAACTTCCATAAAGTAAATATTGCGTTCGATTCATTTTCTCGCAAAAACGATTGCCACTTATTCCACAAAGGCCACAAATCTTTCAAAGAAGTCTTCAAAAATTCACAACTTTTCGGTAGATCTTCTCGACGTTGGGAATTTTTTAATGCAAATATCTTTTCGATTTACTGAAAGAACAGTGTCTTGAGTCATTCCATAGTGACTAACGTAACATTCAGAGCCGATTTTGTAACTGTTTTCAGTTGTAACTTAAAGGATAAAAAATATTTTTAGTTATGCTGGTGGATTTACAATGTACATGGTATCTATGTATTCTTTCTGCTAAAAATTTGAAACAAAATTACTGACAGCAGATATTTTTTCAACCAAAACAGCAGCGTGACTAACGTAACATTTTAGCAACCCTGAAAATGAATGCTCATGTTGTGAGGCAAAAATTTCTCAAAATTAAGCAAGTGTTAAAAATTAAATGATATATTTGAAAAATGTGTAAAGTTGGCTTTTAAAAACATAAAACACATTTATTAAATCTTATTTTTTTTAGTCTTAAGTGTCACTTGTACTCAAGATAGAGTGTGACTAACGAAACGTGACTAACGTAACCATCGAATAACAAGCAGTAACAAACTATTTATTATGGCTAATCTCAGTGATAATTACAATACTTTTTCAGTTTTTTTAACTTCTTATGTTGTATGATTTTTATTTATTTATTTATTTTTCGATACTTTTCACACAAGACTTTTTAAATTTTTTTTTAACTTTGTGGCGGCGTACGCTTAGAGAGCATATAACCCAACTTTGCCCGCCGGGTTACGAGGCCTTTTAGTCCAGCTGCCAAAGCACTGGGTTTCTACCACAGGCGTCCCCGGTTCTTCCAAAATGTGCAAAACTATAGTAAGAAACTTGAAAACATTTAGAAAATGTGATCATGTCCTCTGCGCTCCTCCTTCTTTCTATTACAACCATTTTAGGCAAAAAAAATGACATTTTGTCTTTTATTGGATGATCCGATTCTTAATTACACATCTATATTTTACACTAAAAATATGATTATAAAAATAATAGAAATTATTTTTATTATTTTTTTTAAATCGAATTGAATTTTTATTTACAGAAATTGTCAAATCTTCAACTATCGCGGAGAAAATAGATAAAATATGTCTTGTAATATCAACTAAAATGAAAAAGAAATTTTATTCCTAAAATTGAAAAGAATTGGTTACCAACCATGGCGACATCGAACTTTTATGTTGACACAGAAAAATAACTCCATTTCAATCTACGGCTGTGAACCATTTGGAATCTTTCCAAAAACTGATAAGAGATGACGTCTCTACTTACACCATTCTTTTGTACACTCAAAATTCCATCAGCTCTTACAAGCAAGATAAAGAATCTGTTATGTATGTGTGTGTATATGTATATAGATACCGCGTGTGTGTTAAGTTTGAAGCGGACTTGCAACTTTTTAATATGAGGAACAAAAAAGATAGACTGAAAAACGTAAGTGGAAATTAACCTTCACAAACGTTGTACAAGTACAAGGTTTGGTAAAAATTGATAGGGAAGCTGCTCAATTAAAGCGCGTAGCCAATTTATTTTCATTTTTAAAAATCACATATTTTGCTAAGCCTTTCAAAACTATAAACATACCCATATAGCCGATGCATCTAAATTTAACTCACATAACCTTAAAATATAACCATTTCTCTTTCAGGTTAATTATTCACAAAATCACAAACATTCAAAACAAAATTTGTCAAAATGTCTTCAGTTAGGGCGCTGTTAGAAGAATGGTCAAATGACTATACAGCAATTCCACCGTTACAAACGTAAGTCAACATTTTTTTCCTTCTTTGTAATCAAGGAATCCATACCAAAATTTAGATAGCTTAGATAACATCAAATAATACAAGAGAAACAAATTGTAGGTTTTTTGCGAATCAATTGTAATTATATGTGTTTAAACTTCGATTATTACATCGTTACGATAGAATTTACGTCTCAAAAAAAAAGTGAATTTAAATCGGGTGCTGCCAGCAAAGCCTCAAAAGTGTGTATTGGGAAGAACTATTAATATTTTACTTGCTAACATTCAATAAAAGAGTCAACATACTCTTAATACTATTTTAAAATATACATGAATATAATTTTATACCTATGAATAAAATTACCTTAGTAGAATTTAATTAATGAAATGAAAGTAAATGCCAAAAGAGGGCAATGCTTGGAATTTAATTATAAGTTCATCAATTAAAGTCCAACAGGAATGAGACCCAGTGAAAGTCCTTTCCCGCCATCCGATGATGATTATCTCTACACTACACCCCCGGTAGAGAATGAATTGGCAACACAGCATTAGCAATAAAATAGCCATTTTATAAATCTGGAGGAAGGAAAAATGATAGTCAAGAGTGATGAATGTAAAGAATTTATCATTCTTAAGCCACAAAAAAAAAATAATAATAATAATAACTGCTCTTCTGTGTTGCTTCGAAACCCAAAAACTTACTTTTTGCGTAGTAAATTCAGCCCTTTGTATCAACATTGTTTGTTGCATATTTTTTGTTAGAAAAAGACCGCTTATATAAAAAAAAAACAGCCGAACTTGGACCCCAGGCACAAAAACTATCATAAAGCTCTGTGCTACATTTTATATGCGGAAAAACAACGATTTTGATCTGCATTCTACGAAGATAAAGCTTCATCAGTCTTCTGATTGCGTAGCTTATGTTACACTGTTTTGTGTTTAACACTTTTGAAATCTTATTTATAAGTGCTTCTCTCTAATTGCATAGCATTCAGACTTGGCAGCTTAACTGGAACATTGTAATTCATCGAAATTAGACCACCAGTCCAATGCAAGAACATGAAAGTAAATGACCAATCGACGGAACGGTTGAAAATTTGACTTCTTTGAGATAATTCGAGCTATCGTAACTTCAAAAAACTTCCTTAAAAGTAACTTTAAACTAATTTGCAACTATGGTGGATTAAAATTTGCTTGATCAGAGTCAGAAGCTCTGTTCACAATAGCTGTTTAACCGCAATGCCAGCTTTAGTACTAAACAGATGAGCAGGCACGTCATTTTGGGAAAAGCCCTCTACCTCTCGGCCATTTTTGGGAAATTAATGTACTCACCTATAAGTCTGTGTGGTTTTTGTTGGTTTTTTTAATATAATAGTTTAAATTTATATTGAGTATATACCCTTTTCCCACTCCTTTTTCCACACTAAAAAAAATCAAGATGAAAGTCTAAGGATTTACATTTGTGACAGAAGGGCTAACGGATTTCGTAAAGCCTATCTCAGAAATACTTAAATGCAGCTCATCATTATACGCAATAAAATGTTAAGCATTTTTTTGGCACTAAAACTGATTAAAAAAAACTGACGAAAGTTAAGGCACTAGGGTCACCTGGGGTAATTCCTGGTCAAAAAGCATTAACATCCAATTATCACAAAATCTATCTAAGTTAGAGTTACAAATTTTGGTATGGAGGAAGCACATTGGGATGTCCATCGAATAAAATATTCATGCCATCAACAATACATAATGAACTTGAGTAATTGTCGTTAATTAGTGACCAAGAATTACCCCAGAGATGGGGTAATTCCTGGCCACTTACGGGGCAATTATTAGGCACTCAAATGATTGATGAAAATGCATACATTTTGTAAGCACATTATTAATACAAGTTATTAAACAAATTAGATAAAGAATTTATTTATATATATAGCTAATTAAACACTGTATTTAGTTTTTTTTAAGGAAGAATGCAATTGTTTTCAACATAATAGCTTTACTTAATAAAACTTAGCCAAAATACTTTTTATACACTTTGTATGCAATAGCTACAGCTTTTATATCTGTTGTGAATGAATCTTCACCTACCAAATATATAGGTCCATAAAAAATATGGTGCACATGCACCATACACACTGAGCACATGCTTCTGTCTGTTATGAACAGGTTAAGGTGAACAGTTAAGTGAATAGTACAATGCAGTTACAATTAAGCATTTTTCTTAGTATAATTAAGAATAATTATTAAAACTTATAAAATAATTGGATGAAATTTAACAAAGAAAAATTCAGTATATTGTATACTTATCATTAACAGATAAGAATGTTACATTGCGGTTACAGTTAACTTTGCAGTTAAGGCTCACAGAGTTACATATAGTTTAAATCAATAACATATGTCAATAATAGGTGAAATAATAATCCATAAATATTAAAAAAAGGACTGACCAGGAATTACCCCACTGACCAAGAATTACCCCAGCAGCCAGGGGCATTGTTTGGAGCCTTCCTGCAAATTATTCAAAACAATAATGGTAAATCCAAAACTATTTTTCAGTAACTGACATGGTACCTAATTCAACCAAAAAAAACGAAAAAGAAAAATATTCAGAAGTTTGAGTTTGATCACGATCTTTGTACAAATGTATCAAAACTAAGGCCAATCTTGTTTTACGAAATTTAACAAGAGATTTTAAAAAGATTTTTTTTTTCAAACTAAATACACAGTCAACTCATAATTAAGTAATGAATTGCAATGAAGATAGTTCAGAGTACCTCTGTGATTTTTTTTCATTTTGCTGAAGGATTATTAAGACATAAAAAGGACTGTGACCAGGTATTACCCCAGAAACTTGCTGACCAGGAATTGCCCCGGGTGACCCTATATTTTAATTTTCCCTGCATCAGTACTTCCTTCAGAGAAAGATTTTCTTTTTTCAGTTTTATTCGACATAAATAAATTATCTTAAAGTTTTAATACTTAAAGATAGTTACTACTTGATAATCATTTGAAATGCAGAAATTAAGAATGGAAAATAACTAAATAAACTAACAGCGTGGCTAAATTTTAGTATCAGTAGTCATCCTATCACAGCTTACTATTATAAATGTACAAGACAAATATATGGCCACCTAACCTCTTTAAACACATTATCGAAAGAAAATTTAGTAAGCTATTGCATAACTTTTATCGCAGGCTTTGAACGGACTGAATCAAGAAATTCCGTAACGAAAAAACCTAACACCAACCAATCCGAGGTGATCACAGTAATCGTAATAATGACAATTTTGAATATAAGGCTTCTCTGCATTACATAATGAAATTCATTTCTATGGTCTTTTTAAAACTTTTATCTATATATGTATAAATCAATGTCCTGAGATAATATATATACTATCAGTACTCGCACGGCGATGCCCGTGCAAAAAATGCAAACGAAGTCAACTGAATAGATTTAAATTAAGTCCAACCCTCTGAAGTAAAATTTTATTATATTCTTTCATTCAAATGTAATCCGCAACCTTTTAAATTCCACTAAAAGTCATATTGAAGTTTAAATCACAATGCGCCAAATAAATCAAAAAAACATTAAGTTGAGTAAGTAACAGGAGATTTAGTCAATTTTTAAGGCTTAACTCAATACGCAAATTTAAACCACTGCAGAAAGAGCAGTTTGTCTAGAAAATGGACTTAGTGTTTCAGTTTTGCGTATAGAGTTAAGCCTTGAAAATTGACTTAAGTTGATTAATTAATATCTCCTGTTCTAATTAACCTAGAGAAACATGCTAAAACTTTTCTTTTTCAGAAAAAACCATTTCCAACGATGTATAATGTTTAGCGGGTTGGGGGGGAGGGGGTCTCCTCAATTATGCCGGATATACCGAAAATGAGACTAATTAATTAATTAAATTAAATATAATTCGAAATTTAGAATTCGGCCTTCGAAGTGCATTTCACGGGGATGCATTCGAATTTTTGTGCCAAGTTTCAGGTCGGTAGGTGCTGTGGGGGCTTCTGGCCATCGGTTACAAACATACATACAAACAAACAAACAGAGCTCGTCATCTTTATATACATAGATGACACTTTTAATGACATTTTACAGTTTGTAGTGTTCAATGGCTGGATTATTTTAGTTTTAAAGACTTTTTTCTTCTTTTCGTGTGTGTGTGTGTGTGTGACCTTATTTTTTTTAGGAAATTTTTTACGTTTCAATGGAACTTTTGACACACACTGTAGTGCCAAGATTTTCGAAAACTCTCAACGACCACAGCAATTTTGCCCTCGAAATTTGATATAATTCACCGATTTAACCGTAATTTCAATGTAAAATTGGTCGCCAAATCTAAATTGATTAACATAGGGAACCGATTGTCGTCAGGTAGCTCAGCCACAACCATTCTTCCATGATTTTAATGTGAACATTAAAAGGCAAGAAATATAATGTCTTTCGCACCATCTCTTTGAAGTGATTACAATCTAACAGTGACCCTCAAATAAGCAAGATTTCATTGGCTGGGAGGTTTGGTAAATTTCCCGATTGTTGCCAAACTTTACGACGCCAAATACGAAAAGTAACTGAATAGCGGTGTTACCGAAAATGTCAGAATGAAACTATTATTGTTAAAAATTTAGTGATGGCGGCATTAAATACATTTTTTAAACATGCAATAAAATACTCTTTAGACTGCGAATAACTGCTATTCCTTACCACAGCGTTTTCTCTTTCTTTGATTTGGAGAAAGTAGTGTTTCACTGGCTGTTAGGTTTGGTGAATTTCCCGACTGTCGCCAAACTTTACGACGCCAAATACGAAGAGTAACTGAATAGCCATCACTAATTTTTTAGCAATAATAGTTCCATTCTGACATTTTTGGTAACACCGAATTTTGAGGAAGTCAACTGAATAAATTTAAATTCCCTTCGACCCCTCTGAACTAAAATTATTATATCCTTTAGTTCAAATGCGCTTCATCTTTTAAATTCCTCTTAGTCACGTTAAAGTTTAAATCAATTCACCAAATAAATCAAAAAGACGAAAAGTTAAGTAACAGGAGATATTAATTAATCAAATTAATTAAATATTCAAGGTCTAAATCTTTACGCTAATTTAAACCACAAAGTAACTTCAGGGACAAAAGAGCAGCTGTCTGGAAAATGGATCTAGTGTTTCAGTATTGCGTACATAGTTAAGCTTTGAAAATTGACTAAATTTGATTAATTAATATCTCCTGTCCTAATTAACGGAGAAAAACGTGCTAAAACTTTTCTTTTTCAGAAAAAAAAACCTTTTTCAGCAATATATAATGTTATGGGATGGGGGAAGGTTTTCTCCCCTCAATGATGGCGGATACACCAAAAATGAGACTAATTCATTAATTTAAAAATAACTAATTCGAAATTTAAAATTTGGCTTTCGAGGTGCATTACAGGGGGATACGTTGGGCCAATTTTTGTGCCAAGTTTTAGGTCTGTGGGTGCTGTGGGGGCTTCTGGAAAGCGGTTACAAACGAACAAACAAACAAACAAACGAACACCGTCATCTTTATATATATAGATTATCTCAGGACATTGATTTATACATATATATATATAAGTTTTAAAAAGACCATAGAAATGAATTTTATTATGTAATCCAGAGAAGCCTTACATTCAAAATTGTCATTATTACGATTACTGTGATCCTCTCAGAGTGGTTAGTGTTAAGTTTTTTCGTTACGGAACTTCTTGATTCAGTCGCCTCAAAGCCCGCGATAAAAGCTATTAGTCCAGTCAAATTAGACATTAAAATCGCAAATCGCGACGTAGTTCTGAATTTTTAACATGTTGTTTGGATCCCTTAGGGTAGTGTAAATCTAAGTTTGCACCTTTCTAAATTCTGTGCTCGCTGCGAAACTCGCGAAAAACTGCAAAATTTTCGGACATTTTTCAGTTTTTTCTTTATAACTCCTAAACTATGCAATTTTTGATGATACATGTGAGTGCCCATTTTAAAGAACACTAAATTTGCAACAATTTAAGAGCAAGTGGTTCTATAGGACGAATAGTTTACGAGATATCGTACTTCAAAAAATGGAGTTTTTTGCGAAAAGTGAAAAAATTATGCTTCGATCATATTTTGGACCAAATATTAACATAAATTCCTATTCTACAAGACAAAAAAGGGACATTCAATTATAGTACATTTAATCAGCTTTCATTCAAGCCCAAACAGAAGTCTGTAGGTTCGATATTTCATTTACAATAGCGAAAAATAAATGTTTAAAATTTTGAGAAATGAGCAAAATCGAGAATAGGAGGGCAGTAAACAGTAAAAAAAATGCGTAGAAGGGTATTAAAAGGGTAACACTGTATTAAAATGTTATTTTAAAAATTAAAAAAAAAACTTTACAGGTCATTTTCACTCATTTTTTGCTATTTTTATAATGGTTCTTGTTGGCTGTGATCTTATCCTGACTGTTTTCAGATTTCTTTCTATCACTCCTGAACTATGCAACTTTTGATGATACGTGTGCCTACCCATTTTGAAGAACACTAAATTTGCAACAAATGCTTTTTCAAAAAAAAAAAAAAAATGCTTTTTTCATATTTTGAACCAAATATCAACATAAATTATTATTCTACAAGACAAAATATAGACATTTAGTTACAGTACATCTAATCAGCTTTCATTTAAGTCTAAAAATAAGTGTGTAGGTTCAACATTTCATTTACAATTGAGAAAAAAAGAATTTTCGGAAATTGAATTTTTTTTTTGAGAAATGAGAAAAATTGCTTTCTAATAAGAACAGGAGAGCACTGGACAACAGAAAAATGCATAGAGTTGTATAAAAAGGGTAACACTGCATTAAAATGTTATTTTCATAATTAAAAAGAAAAAACATTACAGGTTAGTTTAGCTCAATGTTTTTCTTTTTTCCCCTTTTGTTGGTCTTTATTAGCTGTGGTCTTATTACGAAGCTGCAGAAAAAGATGTTTTGGATCCAGATGTTCATTTAAATACGGAAAGAATTGTTACAACTTCCTTGCCATTCCAGTTCTCGAAGATGAAGAAAATACACAAACATCTCGAGACAGAACAAAGACCACATTCTTTTCCTGCAGCTTAGCTATAATACCAAAGCTAATAAAGACCCACAAAAGAAAAAAACACATTGAGATAAATTAAAATGTAAGGTTTTTTTTTTTTAATTTTGAAAAGAATATTTTAATGCAGTGTTACCCTTTTTATACAACTCTATGCTTTTTTCTGTTGGCCAGTTCTCTCCTATTTTTATTAGAAAGCAATATTCTCATTTCTCAAAAAAAATTTCAATTTCCGAAAATTTGTTTTTTCTCAATTGTAAATGAAATGTTGAACCTACAGACTTCTTTTTAGGCTTAAATGAAAGCTGATTAGATGTACTGTATTAAATGCCAATATTTTGTCTTGTAGAATAATAATTTATGTTAATATTTGGTTCAAATTATGAAAAAAGCATTTTTTTTTTCATGTTTCGCAAAAAATGACAAATTGTTGAAGTACGATATCTCCTAAACTATTCGTCCGATAGAACTCCACTTGAGCTTAAATTGTTGCAAATTTAGTGTTCTTCAAAATGGGTAGGCACACGTATCATCAAAAGTCGCATAGTTCAGGAGTGATAGGAGAAAATCTGAAAACAGTCAGGATAAGACCACAGTCAACAAGAACCATTATAAAAATAGCAAAACAAAATTAGTGAAAATGACCGGAAAACTTTTTTTTTTAATTTTTAAAATAACATTTTCATACAATGTTACCCTTTTAATACCCTTCTACGCATTATTTTATTGTCTACTGCTCTCCTATTCTTATTAGGAAACGATTTTGCTCATTTCTTAAAATTTTAAATATTTATTTTCCGCTATTGTAAATAAATATCGAATCTACAGACTACTGTTTGAGCTTGAATGAAAACTGATTAAATGTACTGTAATTGCATGTTCCTTTTTTGTCTTGCAGAATGTAGAATAGGAATTTATGTTGATCTTTGGTCCAAAATATGATCGAAGCATATTTTTTTTTATTTTCGCAAAAAAACTCCATTTTTTGAAGTACGATATCTCGTAAACTATTCGTCCTATAGAACCACTTGCGCTTAAATTGTTGCAAATTTAGTATTCTTTAAAATGGGTACTCACATGTATTATCAAAAGTTGCATAGTTTAGGAGTCATAAAGGAAAAACTGAAAAATGTCCGAAAATTTTGCAGTTTTTCGCGAGTTTCGCAGCGAGCACAGGTTTTAGAAAGGTGCAAACTCAGATTTACACTACCCTAAGGGACCCAAACAACATATTAAAAATTCAGAACTACATCCTGATTTGAGATTTTAGCTCTTTATTTTTGCATAGATTGACTTGACTATATGCAATACCTTAAAAATAATGCATAATTAAAAAATAATAATTCATTATAATTGCATAAGTTGATAAAAAATGCTATGAAATAGCTTTACCACGGCAGTCCCCGAGTGCCACACGTATTTTTTTTTTTTCCTCTTTTTAACATTACCGCTTTCAGTAACTAATTATTATTGAAAATTATTCTTTTAATTCTCCTCCTAATTCAAGCAATTTTAGCAAATGAACAGTTTCAAGTTTAATGGTTATCTCTCTGACAGTTTAGAAATCAACAAATGCTTTCCATAAAGGTTTGACAGCTGAAGTTGGATGCTGAATGCTGGATAAGTTGGAATCTCGTAAACTCGGAGTAGAATTCCATTTGTCAGGCATTTGCAAATGATTTTCAATTCTATGCAGAAGAATGTCTAACGTTGCTATAGTAGAGCGCAGAATTTAAACTAAACGCTTAAGCTTATTTCATTAGTGATTAGTTTTGGATATGATCAAACTATTTTAATATATCTACATATATTATTCCAATGTCATTTTATATTTCTGTGTAAAACTATCTTGTGTGTGAAAGAACAAGATATAGGGGTTTCTAATTTAAAAAGAAAAAAAGAGGTACATTTTATACCAAACGTAATACCTCCGAGGTCTAGAAGGTACTAGAAATTAATATCAGTTATATATATATATATATATATATATATATATATATATATATATATATATATATATATATATATATATATATATATATATATATATATATATATATATATATATATATATATATATATATATATATATATATATATATATATATATATATATATATATATATATATATATATACTTTTACGTATAAATTATGTAAAACGATTCAGTGATATTGAAACCAGTCCTAATCCTTGTGCCTCAAGGCCAAACTAGTTAGGCCACATCGTTACTACTTTCAAGGAAAGCGTAAAACGTGTATCTGGTTTGTACAAATGTTATTATTCGCGCTCTAACAACACTAAATAATTGTGAAGGATATTTTTTAGGGAATTGCGCTGTATGGATCATTGCAAGGTGGAATTGAGTAATAACCTGAAAACTGCAACTTTGGAACTTATGTTAGACTCAACCGTAGGTACAGAAATTATTATTGAAAAACATCTTTAACCCATTTATGCCCTTCAAGTTTTTTTTAACATTTTTTTTCAATTTTTATCTGCTTAAGACTCTTACTTGGTATGGTTTACGTACATATTAGGCTTAAAATAGTTCGCCGTTGTCATATTTATTAAGTTATTTTACGTCCTGTTTATGGGATATTTTGCAGATATGTGAGCAAAATACGCCCTTACTTGACTTTACTTTTGCAAAGTAAAATTACAGAAGGCATCTGTGATCAATTTTAAGCAAATCATTTTAAAATAGTTTAATTTTATGAAAAATAAGTTCGCAAAAAAAACTTACTTTCTGTTTCTACCCATGCTGGATGGATCGTTGCCTGACCGATTTGTCTGAAAATAGCTGTCAATAAATAAACTTTGATGTCCAAATAGTGGCTCTAACTGGTTTTCTCAAGAAGAAGGACTACTTAACTTGTGAAAAACAGCTTTAGTAAAATGATATACCCATTACAGGTTTTGTATGCAGTAAATAACAAGCGTCCCGTTTTTAGGCTACTGGGCATAGATGGGTTAAACATTGTTGCTAAATCATCGTCAAAGAGTGAGGCACGAAAAAGAAAACGTAAAGCTTAAAATAGCGTGATAACTAAACACTAACACACAAGAAAAGATAATACGCCATCAGCTTAATAAATTTTGTAGAATACAAGCCAAGCAGAAATATATAAGAACGAATAATAAGCATCAACTAGATGAACATATTTCCCATACGATAGTTTAAAGTCAATAAATCCTGATGCGTAAGACCCAAAGGACCCAAAGTGCGAAAACATGCTGAAATATCAGATTTGAACATAATTGAACATTTCTTCACAGATTTTGTGGATTCTAGTTGCTTATCTCCCATTGTGGTTGCAGTCCTATGTTGTAAAAGACGTTATTGCGCATTTTTTGGAGCAAATCAATATTAATTTCAGTTGCAAACATAAGTTACATCATAAATCAGAAACCACTTGTCGGTATATATTTTCAAAATATTTTTTGGCGAGAAAATGAAAAGCGCTGGTTGTTGTTAATTTAACAATGGTGATGGGATATTTTAAGAGATATTCATAGAAACAATGTTAAAATTGTCTTAAATGATTTTTTTTTTTGCTCCCTCTAAGACTTATATTGTGCTCATTTTCCTTTTACACGCTTTGAACAGTTTTTGGTAATATAATTTGAGACCTCAGAAGCCAAAGCAATGCATCACTTTTTGGGTTAACCATACGTTTATAGGTGTGAATTAAGTGTTTAAACTCATACATTTTAGTACATACACAGCCCTATCAACAGAAGAGAATGATATATTAAATTAGAAGAATTCATTTTATACCGGTGAGTATAATTTTTGTGCAATTAACTAGTTCTCTGCAGTTTTTCTACTGCACAGTTTGAACATGGGTACCTCAATTATTACCCAGAGTTCACGTTAATGTTTTTTTTATTTCCAATAAAAACAGCAAATTTAATATTACAACTTTCTTTAAGTTGGCTGAATACTTAAGCTGTTGTAGTTCATTGTAATACTTTTTTATTATTTTTAAATGTAGAAGTGTTTAAAAATGTTTTGTAATAGCTTAGTCCGCTTAATTAAGATTTTAAGTTGCTAAAAGTCAACATTTCCTAAATAATGCACTTTTATACTAAACTAACCTATCGAAACAGGTTTAAGATGTATTTCTTTATTTATTTACCTCACAGCAGAAATGTTCAATTATTTTTACATTTTCAAAAATATTTTTATTGAAAATATCATTTTCATGCACCATTAAATTGAAAAAGAATCATAATTTATAGAAACTGTTTTATCCTTAAATTGTTTTCCTGGTAAAGAACTGTAAGAAAAAAATATACTTGCATTTCATACCATTACATCAAAAAGCATTATTGAAAATTCTATTAACATAGTTTTTTCCCATATATATGTGCATAAAAGCACCTACAAATTTAAGAGAGGAATAAGTTTAAACATGAAAGGAAAATACCTTCCAGTATTTTTTTAATTAAAGTAAAAGAAAAACAAAGAAAGCACTAAACGTGGCTTAGCGTTCCTTTAATAATATATCGCTAAATCTAAAGTAAAATTTAAAAATAAATAAAATAACACTCCTAATTCAGTAAACACTTCAATCCGAACGAAACTTTTTTTCTTTGTTCGAAACATTTCTATGGAGGACACCTCATTCCTGAATTTGAATTTTTTATTCCATAATTTTTATGCTCAATTCCTTTACAGAAATCAGAATTAAAAGCTAGAAGTATATGTTGTACATACATTTGCACAGTCTTAAATAGTTAAGAGAATATTCATCAAATGCTATATTGCCGATATTAGTATACGGAAAAGTAAGCTCGTTTCTTTCTGGAGAGAACGTCTTGTTTTCAGTTATGTGAATATGAGTAAACAGATTTTTTTTTTTTAAACTACTATATCACTGAGTAGAACAATTATATAATACTGAAGATTACTTTTAAAATATAAGATAACAGCACTTGACCCAAATATTTTATTTCCATCAACTAAGTTAATACAGCATGAAATTAGTTTCTAAATTTGTATTAAAAAAGCAATTTGCCACGCACCACTTTATCCAAAGATGATTTTTTTTTATAATCACCAGCTATATATTTATGACAAAACCGTCTTAAAAATTGTTTGTTTTCTTTAAAAGTAAATGAAATATTTCGATTACCAAAGGAGTATTTAAATTTTCATTTTGTAAGTTTTCTCTTGGGAATAATTATGTTAAATCATTTGGGGATATTTAACCCGTAATACTTTCAAATCCATTTTCTTTTAAGGAATTTTTTGTACTTAAAAGCTTTATTTCAGTGTTTTGATTGAAGAAAAGGTTTTCTCTCAATTATAATAATACGCATTTAAAAAAATATATCACTAACACAGAATAGGAGTACAAATAGCACTTGAACTCAAAGCACTTAAGAATAGTTTACACCTGGTACTAAAAGGGGAGGTTACTTAAGACTATTATGGAGCAAAGGGATTTTAGAAGATTTAATAAAAAAATTATTGTGTTTTAGTGCCGTTTAAATTAAAACGGATGCTGTTTCAATAAGATCTTAAACACAATTGATAGCTTACAACTTTTTAACAGTTGAAGATGAAGTAATGTTACTATTGGTTTTTTCTTGAGCATTTTTCTAAGAAATTGGAGGGAAAAACAAATACATAAATAACTACATTAAATAAAAAAATAAATAAATAAAATAGCAATATATGCAACCTCAAATGCGGTTATAATTTCTGAGAATTGTAGCTGCCAGCTTCGCTGCTCCTGTGTTACAAAGGATTTTCTGTTATATTTACTGAAGCGGCAACAAGTGAAGTCTTAGGATGTGAGTGGTCAGAAATGGGCACTAGAAGAATAGCCTCTTATAGTGAATTAGGTTGTTTCTTGTTTTTTGAAAAAAAAAAACAGCACGGTTGAAAACATGGGGTGAATTACTTTTTTTCTTAACTTTGACTACTTTTCTTTCTTTAAAAAAAATTCATAAAACGGTTACTAGCTGCTTCATTTTCACTGCTGACCTTACAAACGAGCAAGTTCGTCCCAGCAAGGCCACTTTATAGATGAATCGGTATCTTGGATCAGATGTTTTATTCTTGCAGAGCTAGAACTACCAGAGGCCCAAAAATGCTGCATTGGCAAGTCAAAATTTCTTGCGATGTGACGTCATACGAGACGGCGATTTGTTTTTAAATCTGTATTAAGGAAAAAATATTTAAAATTAACTGATGGAAAAATAAAAGTATTTTACGGTCCCATGTGACTTTTTTTAGATTATTTTATCAATATCAGAGACTAAAATAATACTTTTGATTGAAAGAAGCAACCTGGAAAAAATGTCTCCGTCGAGCTGGTTTAGATGAGAAATAAAAAATATTGAACATGTTTTCAGCTTGTTTCTGTGAGAGGAGTAAGTGACATTTTTCATTTGTTTATTTCGGTGTACCAAAAATGAATGCAATACCAATAAATTTTATCAAAGGTAATCATACGCAGCATGTACATATCCATGACCTTATCAATGTTTTACTTCCGATGTTAGTACTGGAAAGTTGAACTTTTCTCGACTCCTCTTCTGACCAAGTAAAAAATATTCTCTGCGAACTCAAGCAATGCATATTAATATCAATTGGATCTAGCATAATGTGTTGGCTGGTTCATTGTAAGTCTAATATTATCCCTTTACGTATGAAACATCATAGAAAATTTCTTTTATTTTATATTTTCAAAGTTGAAATTCATCAGAAAACAATCCCCCATTTCATTATGTTTATAAGCTTGCATAATGTAAAAGTTTTATTTTTTATTAAAAGCTTATCATAATTTGTTCATTGTTCTTGAGTTCCGTGCGAACATTTTATTGTGTACCTGTACTAATTAGTTCTTTCGTAGCTTTTAGTAAAATTTTAATCTTTAAACAGCTTCATTTTTATTCGTTGCCCTTTGACGCAGAATTTTTATCAACGTATTTTTCATACTTTGTTCATTTTTCTGTATTAATTTACGGCAAAATAAGGGGGAAATATTATAGTTAGCATTTTAATAATTTCCCGGTTATGTAATACATACAGCATAGGACAACGGTGTCCCTTTCTGCATAAAAGGTAAAATATTTATGGGAAATATGTGTTTCGTTCTATGGGACACCGGTGTCCCATTTCTGCTTCAAAGGGTTTACGTTATGCTAATTTTTGATTGTGAATAAATAGGGAAAAAGTACCTATGATGTAATCGTCTTTCAGCATTCTCCAGAAATCTGTAAGCGTGATAGTAGCAACTACTATTTATTTATATTCTAAAAGAAAACTTAAAAAAAAATCCTAGTGGATTAAAAAAAACTCTTCTTAATCTGTAATGTCAAATAGCAATTACAATTCAATAAAGTAGGAAATAATAGGATTAGTCGACTTGAAAACTCAATATTTTCATGATAAAATAGTAAGAGAAGTATTATCTTCATTCCTATCCCAAGGAAAAAAAGAACAAGAAAAAAAATTAATAGGCAGAAAATAAAGCAACTAATATATATGCGGTAAAATTTTGAAAAATAGTAATTGAATTAGTAAAGAGAGAATAGAATAGTATAAAAAGATTGCAGATGTTTTCGTATATTCTGAGAAAAATGTCTTTCTAGTTTCTTTTATCGGGAAAAAGAACTATTCTTTATCGAAAGTTTTAGTAACATATGTTTGAACATTGGGCAGCATAATGGAATTTATGTGGCGTTCAATCGAAACCCCGAGTTGATAAGAGTATAGAGAAAATGCAAAGGAAAATATAAATCTTGATAGAAAAAAAGTTCATCGAACGCTTAATGGTCTTTGAATACGTTTCAAGACCTCTGTATTGTTTTTTACTGTACAAAAATGTAAAATATGTACCAGGTTGAAATAAAATGATCAGGAATCGTTCCTAAAAACTATATCTTTCTTAAATTTAACTTCGTATTTTAACTTATGCATAAGTTATTGACTTTTGCAACAAGAAAAGAAAGAATTAGATGGCAGAAAGGAAAAGAATGTGAGATATTAAATATCAAAAATTTAATCAATTTTTAGAAGCGTTGAAATCTGAATATATTATAAATATTTAAAATGCATCAGTCACATTTGATATCGATTTATTCAAGTTTCATAGCTGTAAGCTAAATATTGATTGTAGACTCTTACAAGATAATATAATTTTAGTGCTGGTCAGTATGACGTTCAGAGGAAAATTTATGAATCTTGATATGATTCTGATGAAAGCTCAACTAGTACAGGACAGACTTCGGCAGTTTTATTTTTAATGGTCATTAAATTTTCAACCAAAATCGCCATATCAAAGAAATAACTTTTACGACAAACGTTCAGTCCTGTTATTTTTTTTCTGTAACATACTTTTACTATTTATCTTTTCAGAAATAAGTGTTTGGGTGCTCAAATTTTCGGCTAGTTATCAAATATTTAAAAATAAAAAATTGTTTAATAATATAGTAGCGTAATGTAATGGAACTTTTCGGGCTGTGTGCCGTAATAACTCAGGGGTAGATTTTAAAAAAGTTAAATTAGAATAATAAATAATGAGTAAAAAATACAGTCGAACACGCTTAATGGAATAGCCATTCTGCCACGAAAAGATATTCTAAAAAGCGGGATATTCTATTATCCGGGATCAAAATGATGCACTACAGCAGCTTGGTGAATTAAAAGGTATTATTTTAAACGGGATATTATTTTAACCGATATTCTAATAAGCGGGCTCGACTGTAGGTCATTTTAATATGTTGAGCTAAATGAGAATCAAAAATCAACACTTAAGAAATATGACAAAAAAAAAATAGTTGAAATGATGTCATGAAAAAAAAAAGGTAGAAAGAGCCTTTTCAAACAGGGAAACGCCTATGGAGCATGAATCCTGAAATGTAAATGAAAGAAGAAAAGAAGGAGATAAAAGAAGATTTACAGAGAAAAGGTCACATTTTGATTAACATCTCGACCTTGCTTTAACATGCCTATGGAAATTTCATCATGTATCGCAAATTCTGCCCAACTTACAATTTATTCGACCACTAGTTTAGCTATGTCGCCAATTTATGCCGTCATTTTCGTTTTCTTTCTATTTCATTTATGTTGTATAGTTACTCGTATCTTTTCTTCGTAAAAAGGAAGAAAGTTTGTAAAACAAGTTATCATGAGAAGAAAAAAAACGAGGAATAAAAGTTTAAGGCAACCTAGTTTGCAGTAAAAATATTGGAAATGTGGAAGCGATAGCATAAAAATAAGCTGTATTATTCAATGTGAATAATGCATCACAAACCTACATGCATGTTATTTGTCACTATCAAACTAAAGTATCTGTAGAATGAATCAGTAATTTTATGGATCCTTATTATTTTTATAAACATTTGAACTGCATATTATGAAAAAAAAATATGCAATAGTTATTCATCTTACTACCTAGCAATACAATATAGCATCTTACAATATAATTTTACAATATAGCATCTTACTCAGTATATGATATGATATGTTCCACAATTCAAGTTTCTTTATTTCTTAACATTAGTAGCTACAGGATACTTCATCATTCGTGGTTACCAACTTACAGAGTGAAAACATTACTACAGACCAAGAAGGATTGCAACAAATTTGCTATTACTGAAAAAGAATGAAAGGAACTGCACCGCAGCAAGAGCGGCTACAGTTATATAAACTGAGACAAGAATTGTGCTCATTTGCATAAATAGTTTTAATATAATAAATTTTCCACTAGATTTGAAAGAAAAAACTTAGCACTTATATACCACCATAAGAATCTTTAAAATATTAAAATAGAAATGAAAAGCGCAATAAAGGGATACTTGATTTAAACCACTCAAACGATATGACAAAAAAAATGAGTCATATCTCAACACTGAGAGCATTTAGACCCATTTTGAGTGTGACGAAAGAATTATGCACTATAAATTCTTAAAGTAGATGCGACACCTTTAAATGTCCAAATTCGTACTCCAACCATTTCCCCAGAAAAACACGAAATGAAAAAGAACATCTACAAAGGCGACATTCAGACTGGAGCTTAACAATAGTAAGTCTTCCAACTCACTTTATGGCAATGAACTATTTGGATCTTTTCCAAAATGATGAATTATAATTGATATATCTGTTAAGAAATACCGCTTTCCGGGTATTTTTTCGGTTAGTCATTCCGTGAGTGAAATATAGACTTTCCTGCATATTTGACTGCGTATCTGATAAAATTGTATATTGAAATATATGTGCACCCTCTAGGAAATTATCTTTTGAGAGTCATATATTTTCTTTTTTACTGGAAATTACTGTTCACATATTTTGCGACAGAATGCTATTTTAGGCGTTTCGGAAAAATTAGAAATTTTATAGCCATTTTTTTAATTCACTTAGACCATTTTTGTTTGTTTACTATGAAGTGGTTTCAGAAAACAAAACAAAAAGCTCATTGCTTTAATATTCTCGAAAAAAATATATTTTAAAAAATATGTCTCTTACGTTTTTAAAAAATGCGTCAGTAAGTAAGCAAATAACTGATAATACTATCAATTATTATATTTTCAAAAAGATGAAATTTTCATTTCTCGAAAAATAAAGTTAGTGATTTATATAAGAGCTGTATTTCTGTCATTAAAATAATTGCAAGTTTCCACAATTTCATCTCCAGAATTTCCATTAATAAAAAAAAGCATTTCGGAACAGAATTTTTTTAAGCATTCCATCTTGTAAACTATACAAAGCAGTGCCAAAGAAAATGTCTACGAAATTGAAAGAAAGTGACATCAGTATCTCAAATTGCCAAAACCTAAGTTTTGGCAATTTGAGAAAATAAACTATGCAAAAGTTGAATGCTGGCTCAATTATGGCCATATTAGCCTATAGGAAGCATACAAATAAATTTTGAATTTAATATTTCTCGGTCTGATTAATGCTATGATTAGGACCTTCAAATGCTTTATTTTTATTTAGTTATTTGATAATCAGAGCCAGTAATGGGCCTTTTGGAAGAAAATCTTAAAGGCCATAAAAAAATTTTAGGCACCCAAAAGATTATTTCCAAAAGTTTATTAAAAAATTCAGTGAAAATTATTGACTACTGCGGTCAGAACATCTGCGGTCAAGTGCAAGATTTTTCTTCCCCCCAGGGATATTTGTTGGACATTGCTTATTGTTATTATTATTATTATTATTATTATTATTATTATTATTATTATTATTACAGAGGGCACTGCAAGCGTCGGAGAACAGGATAACAATAAAATGTTCGAGGAGAATTTGTTAGTTCTGCTTAAACTGGGGTACGAATACCTCTCGTTTGTGTGGTGTGAGTTTTGAATTATCATATTGTTTTACAAATTCTTAATTGAAAACCAAATACATCCATACATCGAGAACACTGTTGTGATTCAAATCACTCTTTTAATTTCACATTTATCAAATTATTCAAAGATCTCCAAATGCGTCGGATTTTTAGGAATCTTTCCATATTCTGAAGAACAGGTCTGGTTTAGTTAACGACCTTACTACAATACCATAGTTTTCTTCAGTTGGGCTTCCGTTTTTATTATTACTTGTTTTTGTTCTATTTTGCTTGATGTAAACTGGCATCTCCCCCCCCCCCATCGCTTCTTCTGTGTGTGTACGGTTTTTTTTTTTAAATATTTTACTTAAATGTTTCGTTTTGTGATCAACTAATTAGTAATCACTAAAGTGTTTATCCTCTATTCTGTTTTCTTTTGCCTTTCTCTATTTGCTGCATTGCTTCGGTACATATTTTTTCCCGTCAATAAATCTGTTATTACCTTGTTATTTACTTCAGAGCGGTTTCATTTATTCGAAAATATTTATTGTTTACCGGATTTCTTGTTAATTTATTACTTAAAGGCTCTTCCTGATGCAATAAAGTAGTAAATTTCGGTTCTAGGTGTCATTTTGTTTTGTTTCTCTCCAATTTTTACTACTTAAAAAGTCTTCTGTTTCGCCGTGGTACTTTTCTCGGATGACTTTTCATCCTGAAGCTCACAATTATTTGCATTGAAAAAGGGGTTCCTTGTTACCAAGAAACACATTTCTGCAAACTGTAAATTTGTGCGATAAAACGTTGGATAACTTTAGTTCACATATTTTCGTGTTCATTGTGGCTCTGAAGAATTCCTTTCTAGATTGACTAATACTCTCCCGCGAACTCAAAGTAATTAAACTAAAGTAAACGAAATTGTTTTAATTTACTGTGAATTAATTTACTGCAAAATAAACATTATTTCTTACTTTGTTAATAAAACAAAAAAGTTCAATTAAGTAAATTTAATGATTGCACTTCTGAAAAAAATAATAAATTATGACATTGCAACCATTTTATCTAATAACGTATGAAATTATCGCTAATAACAGTATATTAAAGTTCGTATTGTGTTATAATTAGCTACGCATTTTTACTTCCTTTTGCGTAGTAAAGGAAGTATTGTGATCGCGAAAAAAAAAATCACTCAAATTTGAGTCTAAATTTTGATTTTGCTCACCCCCGAATGAATGTTCAGCAGTTTTTTCAACCTGTCAGCACGTGCATATGTACTTACCAACGTATAAGCAGCCGAAAAATCCTTTTCAACCACCCCGTTATTACGACGAGTTTTCTCGTGACGTCTGTATGTACGTATGTGCGTATGTATGTGGGTCGCATAACTCAAAAACTATATGCCGTAGAAGCTTCTAGCTTGGTATGTAGGCTCTGAGGATGGTCTAGTTGTGCACCTCCCCTTGTGGTTGCATTTGAATGCTCCCAAGGGGGTGTTTTACCCCTTTTTTGGGGTAAATCAGTGTTAATTTCAATGCAGATTCAAGTGATATGAATTGGCGCGTTACCACTTAGCAATATGTCGCCAAGCTTTTGGTCGCCAAGTGTTTGACACCAACTTGGCGACATATTGCCAAGTTGGCGACAAATTTGGCGAAAAAATTATTTTTTGAATTTGGGTTCAACTTGGCGCTATTGGCGATATTTTGCGAAAAATTCACTGAATGATATTAAAATCAGCAATATTTAGAAAATTAACCATTGTAAAATATTTTTTGCATTGTTTCGTGGCAGATTAGGGAAGTAAATATTTGAATTGTTACCTTGCTCACTCCAAGTACTTTTTTTAACACTTAAGGCAACTACTAAGAAATTTACACGTAAAAGGAAGTAGTGTGGAGTCCATACCAGATTTTTTACATAACTAGTTCTACTTGACCAGAAGAAGTGCAAAGGGTATAAATGAATAAAAGTGCTTACTCCTCTCTAAAGTTTTCTACTAATGCAGGTTATTGATTTTGCTCAGATATCTCTCTCACCGATATAAAGCAATCAGAGCAAGATAATTATTTATTTTAAACTCTCCACTTCTGTTACAAGTTGACAGCTTATTATCATTCACGGTCACGATCATTCATTATTCACACATCCTTTTTGACGTCAAAGGCGAAATTTGCATATCACCACACTTAAAGTTTTAAAAAGTTATCTCTTTCGTTCTATTTTTAAAATTTCGCAAATGAAAAACGATACACCCAGATATATATCTATCTATCTATCTATCTATCTATATATATATATATATATATATATATATATATATATATATATATATATATATATATATATATATATATATATATATACTCTGTTTTTTCTTAAGTCTCACTCTCTCATTTTTTTTACATTGTGGTGTCGCAAAGGATGAAAATGGATCATTTGTTAAAAATAGAAAACCTATTTTTCTTCTAATTCAAATTTTTTATAAAGTACGACTTTATTTACCTAAACTAAATATATTAAATATGCATCATAGCATAGTTTTAAGTTTATTGATATGGTACGTATCGAGTGAGAGTACTCCAAGTTTAGATGGCGAGGCGATGTGAATAGAACTGCTTACAGTTCCGAGGGACAGTATGCGACAGCTCACAATGGCAGCAGCTCTCTAGTGTGCTGTAATAATCTATTTATTTTGGGGTTAAAAAATTCTAGTCCTTTTTTTTAGTCATTACTACTATTAAATATTCGTTATAAATTGAAATAGAAATAAAAACACTTATTTAAAAAATTGATAAATGCGGCTATTTTATTTCATTTTTCACCACGTGCGTTTTCACTTTTGCGCCACGTGTGTTATTAAAGTTCAAAAAAAAGTTACTCACTAATCCTAAAAAGAGAAGAAATAGCGGGTGAGGCTTATAAAAAATGCAAAATTATTTTTTTAGTTTTTCGCCTATGTGCTAAGTATCACCCTAATAAATCTATATATATCAAGTATCTATCTATCTATATATATATATATATATATATATATATATATGTTGTTTTTAGATATTGTGTTGTTTTTAGATATTTCCTTTAAAATTAGAGATTCTCAACTTTCAACAGATCTTTACGATAAAAAAGAACATTTCAACTTTCATGCAAAGTGCATGCCTCATTGGTTTAGTAATTTAAATAAAAAAATTTTTATAAATATCATAATCGGCCAACTCTGCAGATTTTTCAAGATCTGTAACGATAAGAAACATTTTAACAAACAGGTTTACAAATTCATTGCTGGTCTATATTACCAAAACAACTATCCTGCAGAGTTTATCTTTTACTACCTTAATTTGTTTAATAAATCTTTTCGGCAGAATCGATAATTTTTTCACCCAAACAACTACGTTTTGGCAACGGTTTCCTTTCAACTCTGATGATATGCTGTACTTAAACCCGTTTTGAGGGAGGTGTTGCATGGAAGCGAGCTCTGCGAACCGCATCGACTTGGTACGGAAAAGGATTGAGCAAGAGGAATACGAATAATGGTGTTGCTTCTTTTTTCTAATACTGGGTAAGTGATCTGTCTTTCTTTTATTTGCAGGTCAGAGCGGGGGGGTTGGTTGTATTCA
>JAXGGA010010615.1:0-46047 GCA_038373865.1 Uloborus plumipes | reverse complement strand
GTATCCTGCTATTCATTTATTATCTTTAGCTAAACTGCAGTGTAAGCGCTGAAACTCTTAATGTTTATTTCAGTAAAAAAAATTGAAAGTAAAACGTATGTTTTATCTACTAATAATTTACGAAATCTTTCATATTTTCAGGTTTACCTCATTTGATTTTTTGGGAAAAAACATCGTTAATGATAATTTTAGTAAACCTAAATGCGTATATTTGTATTAATTTGTTTATGTTATTTGTTTATTAGTTTTTCTTTATCTCCTTTTCCCTATGCCAAATTTTAAAAATAGCATACCCAGTTACTGATGCCGGCAAATAAACATAAACAACACAAAAATGTAGTACAATTTAATGAAATTAGTATTATTGTATTATAGCAGGGTGACAGCTGCATACAAATAAAATTTTAAATATTCCTTTACAAATTCTAGAGATTTCGAAATCAGATTATTGAAGACAAATGATATTTTACTGATTGCATAAACCATTGAGATTAAGCTCCTTAAAATGCGAGTTCTTGTTTTTAGGCGCTCAGTATCAAATCTGCTGAAAGCTTTTTTTGAAAAATGACAGGAGAGACAAAAAGAAAAGAGCACGCTCTCTCCACCCTCCATTTTTTCACAAGATTTTTTCCTTTTTTTCGTTTGAATAACATTCAAGCTGTGGCAATATTGTCTCATTATTTACAGATAAAAACAACTTGATTTGAACTGATTTTGAAGTAAATAATTTATCATTTATTTATTTGTTAAGTAAGTTTTCATTCAGATTTCAACAAAATTCATGCAGTATTTCCGAGTAGTAGCCTGTGTATATAAAAAATGGGAGTTGATTCAGAAAAATTCACAATAATAATGCTGTTAATGTTTCTCATTCGGTTTTACATTGGTCTTAGGCTTAAAAGCATGAATTGAGCTGGTTTGAAGTAAAGCTGGATTTTGGCAGCGGTTTTCGACCTTGTTTGGGGAGGGAGTTGCTCTGTGGTGTGAGTGTGAGGACAAGACAGGGGATCGAATTATGGGGAAAAAAAAAAACATTTTGAAAGTTTATGGATTGAGTTGGTTTTGATACTTAAAGCCATATATGACAATTCAATGTAAATAGTAAGAAAGTGTAAAAGAAGAAAAGTATAAGAAAACTATTTTAAACATTGAGCTTGATAAAATGCAGCAATGAAGTAAATTACTCATGATATAAGCAAAGATCGTTGATCTAAGGATCGTATTTTTTTTGGGAAAAAATTCCTTCTTTTCTTTTATCTCTACAGAATTGGAAGGAATATATATATACAGGGTGTCCACTCCTATCGTGGACCCATAGCTAATTTCTAAACCGTTAGAGATAAGCATATAGTTCATTTAGGAAAAAATCTCCAAATTACGAAAGGAATTTTGGGTCAATTCAATGTTTTTCAAAAAAACAAATTTTGAAAGAGTTACGAAATTTAAATTTTTATACAGCCCCCCAGTCCTATCAATCATATTTAGTAAAACATTCTTGACACTGTAACGTTTAAAACTAAAAAAAATCACTGTTCTACCACAAAAATTGACCGAGTTATGACGTTTTGAAAAATCAAGATTTTGAAGGATTTCGCATACGGTCCTTGAGCGATCTCTCGATGACGTCATGAAATAATGCAAAATCTTGATTTTTCAAAACGTCATAACTCGGTCAATTTTTGTGGTAGAACAGTGATTTTTTTTTAGTTTTAAACGTTACAGTGTCAAGAATGTTTTACTAAATATGATTGATAGGACTGGGGGGCTGTATAAAAATTTAAATTTCGTAACTCTTTCAAAATTTGATTTTTTGAAAAACATTGAATAGACCCAAAATTCCTTTCGTAATTTGGAGATTTTTTCCTAAATGAACTATATGCTTAGCTCTAACGGTTTAGAAATTAGCTATTGGTCCACGATAGGAGTGGACACCCTGTATATATATATATATATTAAATTCAAAGTACTTTCCTATAAGTTACAGAGGATTTACCTGTCCTGTTTATTTTAATCTCTTAAGTTTTTCTAAATGGCACTCCTAGTTATTAAAATACACGCTACATCTGCCTGTTTTTTGATGGAAACATCCCATTTAATCAATGTGTTTAACGTTTAGATGTTTTTATTTACTTATTCCCGTTCTACGAATTTTTTCTATTCTTCTTTCAATTATATTGAAGCGATGAGTCATCTCCTGGGCTTTAGCAAAGAAATTGAGTGGTTTTCGGGCTCATTGATTCAGTTTAAATTAATTGTTTAATAAGAATACTTTCAAAACCAAAACGTTATTTTTGTACACAGAAAATTGTTTCCTTACCTAAAAATTCATATTCACAAAAGTGCTGCACTTGCCTTTTTAAAACATCGAAAAAAATTGTGGAAAAAAAAAAAGCTTTGGGTTTCCAGAAAACTCATATAGTAATTTGATGAAGGAAATAAACAGATTGAAACTGATTTTTAAAAAGCAATTTTTTTGAAAGTTCAAAATCAGAGTGAGAAAAATGCTGCAAAAAAAAAAAAAAAAAGGAAGAAATGTAAAAGTGTATCTTTATTTTTCCTTTTCATACACTCTTATTTTTTTAAATTATTTATTACAGTGGACACTACTTTTACATACACAAAATTAGGGATGCACGGATAAGCAAATAGGCCGTTTACTGATTAATCGGCTGTTGACAATCGGCTGAGCCGATTAATAATAACTGGGCCATTCCATGAAAAGTGAAACCAATTGGTCAAAAATTCATATTGAAGTTATGTTGCTATGTTATACATCATTTTAAAGCTTAAGATGTATATTTTAAGAATCCTGCATTGGTTTTTTGGTGAGAGTTAGAATAATACTTGTTTTCTTAGTTGGAAGTACGATATTCACGAACTTGTAAAAAATCAGAAAAAAGAACGCATTTTCAAATGCATATTTCTCATCGAAAAATAAAAATAAAAATAATTACTTGTAGCACAATTTTAACTACTAAGACGGTAATATAATAATATGCATCCATTAATTTCTTTTGAATTGATCTAAATGGTGTAATTGAAGTTTGAAAAAAAGAAGTTTGATGTTACGTCTGTAACAAAAAAGAAGCAAAAGTTGTCATTACGGCCTAAAAAATCAAAATTAAAAAAAACCCTTAATGGTCCTTTTGGCAAATTTTTAGAGTAATTGCCCACCATAGTTAAAAATATTGCAACTGATTTAGTTTTTAAATTAATGCTGTTACAGACGTAACATTTCGGACATAACAAATGGCTCTATGTTACGTCCGTAGCAAAAGTAAATTTCCAATTAAATAGGTAAAAAGCACAGGATGAGCAATACATGTATATAGCATAATATGGTACGAGTACTAAAGTTTCTGGTATTCTGATTTTGAAATTTTTAATTATGTCGGCATGTAATTGAAATTTATTTGCGAAAATGCCGTTCGAATTTCGAAAACGTCGGACGAAAAAGGACACATTTTTTCATTCAAAAAAAAATTATCAAAATTGACCAACTGTCACCAAGAAGGTTAAATTTTAGTTTGGTACTAGTATTCTGCTATATCATCCAACATTTTCAAATTTTTAAGTTCTCCTAAGACCAATCACTGATTCCAGGGAGGAATTTACTTTTCCCGATTTTTTTATGTAGCAGCCCCATTATGCATTAATTTTAAGAATACAAATAAATAAATTTGTGTGAAGGCCCTTCTAAACTTTTCTTGTGTCAATCTTTCTTGGAAATAATTGTCTTAAGATGCATTAATTTATTGTTACATATTGACATATCGGCATATGCTCTCAACTCCCCCAGACTTACCCAAATTTTCTAAAACTGTTACAGTATAACTTAAAATATTCAAATAATGTGTTAATTAATGCTACTGTATTGTTTTAGCACAAAAATCTTTGTTTATTCCTGCTTTAAAATACTGTTTTCTACTTTCAAATCAGAGATGTTACGTCTGTAACACCACTTTGTTTCGTCCGTAACAAGTTTATGATTTTTTTTCACAAATTCGGCAGTCAAAATCCATACAATCTTTATGGTTTTAGAAAGCTTGAAGTCTCTAGAACACGTATTAAAAAAAAAGTTCAAAATTTCCGTATAATTCAGAGGAATATTGTAAGTTGTATAACATAGTCGAGTTTTTGCTGTTTTGTGAATTACGTCTGTAACAGGCAGTTTTTAATTTCTGTATTTTTTTGTAATTAAGCAATCTGCACGCAAATTTAATGAAGCATAAACATCATCAAGTTACACTACAGGAAAAAAAATTGAAGACTTTCATCAGCCCAAACCAGAATTATTTGTGTTCAAAGTCTGCGATTGTTACGTCTGTAACGATGGAATTGCCCAACTATGATAGTTGTTATACGACCAATTTTACGGTCACTGTTTTTTTCTTTTATACAATTCCGAGCTTAGAAATAATAAGTAATTTATTTCTGACAAAAGATTTTTTTTTTTTCCATTTTCCTAATTTTCACAAAATAATTTCAATATATTTTATTATTTATCAAATTTCGTGGAACCAATTTTCATATTATTGTCAATAATATTACATTAACACATTGTTAATTACGTTAATTGGATATACAAATTTTTTAAAAAAAGGAGGAGGGGGTCTGTGGTGAGCACTCCAATTTAGGAGTAATTTAACTTAGATTTTTTTTTTATAATTGGTAGCAATTGAACCAGGGAGTGCATAAACAACGTAAGTCAAGAACTGCAAATTGTTCAGGAGAGAAAAAACGACTTAATTCTAGCATTGTTTCTACGGTCAATGTTCAAATAACAGGCCCCGTATCTTTTGAATTAGTAACCCGACTGACGTGATTTTTGACCTCTTGCCTCCCACAGCTTGTTTCCACAAAAAAACGAATTTTCGAATTTTTGTGACTGATGTTGTTTTTGCACTCACCGATTCAATTTAACTCAAGACTTTTATTCTTTGTGAAAGTTAGAGGTTATCTAAAAGCACTGTGCTAAGTAGAAAACTATCGCCACATGAAAAATGTTGCAACATTGTCTATGTATATTTATTCAAAGTTCGAGAATTTATTTATCAAAACTTTATATCAACTGTGAGGATTATCATTACTGTTAATAAAATTATTCATCATAGTTTCTTACTGCAGGTTTAATTCAAGGAACAAAATCAAAAAAATTTTTTTTCGGCCGATTAATCGGCCCGATTTTGCCAATTCATAATAATTAGCAAAGTGGCCGATTATGGCCGATTAATCGGTGCATCCCTACACAAAATCCACGGTGGCTTACATACAAATTCAATTCACAAAAGTTCTGCCTCTACTTCTTTGAGCTATTATGGAAAATTCTAGAAGGGAAAAAACGAGCAACAGATAACTAAATTCCGACAATTTTTAAATATTCAGAATAACATAGAGAAGAAACACGTGAGGAAAAAAAAAAGAAGATGGAAAACACGTTCGACAGCTGCTACAGTAAACCCTCGTTATAACGAGTTTGTCGGGAGACAACAAAAAGCGCGATCTATCCAAACCGCTGTATTACCGAGATCCTAAAAGTAAGAATTCAATTAACATACAAATTAATGACATGGATCTACAGCGTTTATTATCATATTAGGACGGTTTTCTTTTTAAAAAGATTTTAAAAAGTTGTCTTTTCAAAGGGGAATGCAAATGGAAAGTTACAATTAAAAGTGCAGTTTATTAATGGTATAGAAAACATGTCAATTCTATCGATTGATTAAAGAAACTTTTTTTTTTTTGAGAAATGTGAAGGCTACTATTCTAGTACTCGAATATGATTTTGAGAAACATAGGCTATCGATAAAACACGCAAAGACAAAGGAAAAAGGAAAAAAAACGCAAGATAAAGTAAGTTTCATTGTAATGAAAAAAAAAACCAACAAAATTTATTTTTGAATGAAGGCTGTTTTTAAATTGCAACATATAATCAAGCCATGCTCAAGGGGAGGGTTTTAGGGAGTTAAATCAGTTCTATTGGGAAGAAAAAGAAAAAGATCAAAATGGAGAAAATAAAATGCAGGGCTGGTTAGAGTAAGTGGGACCCTTTTTTAGAACAGTTCGTTTTTAAAGCTTTATCCAAAAGTTTTAAAGAAAAACAGTTTAAACAGTTGACTTATTTTTATCTTGGACATTATTAATGAAACACAAGTTCAGCATTATTTCCTAAAAAAATGCTTTAAATATTTTTAACTATCGTATTCTTTAAAAAATGACGTAGGGGACTCACTTACCTCCTAGAAGGATAAATGGATCAACCCCATTTATCTAGATGAAAAGTGAGCATATCTAAAAGAGGGGTTTGTGGGTCCTACCTGATAAAGTATGTAAAAATTTAGTAGGAACTTTATTTTTTTGTAAATGTACCCATTAACGAGATATCCACAGAAAATTATAAAGTACATACAATTATGTCTTTGAAATTTATTAAAAGCCGTTAGGCATATTTTTTGCTTACACATATAAATTAGTGTTGATTAAACATAATTCAGTCGATTAAGCTCAATTTTGGTAAAACAGAAAAAAAATATAGTGAACTCTCACTTATGCGCCGGCCCAAGGGACCAACAGAAAAAGGCGCATAAGTGAGAGAGACGTATAACTGAACAAGCCTATTTAAAGGACTAAAACACAACATAGGTTCTAATGAGAGAATGAATAAGAATGTTAATATAGATAAGGGACATATTACTACAGTTTGGCAATTACTATAACTTAACTACAGAGATAAATAGAAAACAAAAACTGTGGCACACCTAAATTACAAACTATTCCCTTTCAAACGATCCATAATAGGTTATTGTCCCTCTCCGAACTCTAGTTTATGAGAAAAAATGCCTTCCGTGAGCAATAAAGGCGAAAGATTAAAGAGGAAAGTGAAGAAAAATGCTTATTTTTTAAAGAAAATAAATAACTTTTTTTTTTTACATTCTACGGAAATTTCGACGCATAAGTGAAATATTTATCTTTAGAGCGATGCATAAACGAATGATACTATCATTGTTTTGCTATGGAGTGTGCTGGGACCATTTAAAATCGTCGTATAAGTAAAAAAGGCGCATAAATGAGGCTTTGTGTGGGTGAGAGTGAGAGTTCACTGTAGGTAGAAAAAAAAATTGGAAACACTTAATGTTTCCATTAAACAGTGAAGGTCTGTTTGAAGTTTGCTGAGGGAGAAATATTTTAATTTCATCCTCAGTTTATAATTCTAAAATTACCTACGTCAAATCAATAAAAAGTGTAGCTTTTTCTATTCCTTCTATCAAATTAGCATTTTTTTTTTCTTTGTATCATGTTCTAAAATTAGAACTTCATAATCTTTATGGCTTTCTTTGAAGCAAGTTTCACAAATGCATATTTACCAGTTTTGCAGTTTTTGTAGCTGAATCATCAACTCCTTCTAGGTCTCCATAATTATCTTTCATTTCATTGTAGAAATTGTTTCATCAGACCCTACAAGACTCTACAAGAAAACTTTATGAATATAGAAAAAAATAATAAAAACTAACTTAGAAACACTTCTTTGAAAAATATTGCTTGAACTCTTAATTTTTTTTTTTGAAATTTTTTTGACATAAATTATATGATCTAAAAAAAATTTCCATGAAACCCAAATATATGCAAAAACAATCACTGATGGAATATGACATGATCAGTATAAAAAAGTATAAAAACTAGGGATGCACCGATTAATCGATCATTTTGCTGATTATTTATAATCGTCAAAATTTTACCGATTAATCGGCGGAAAAAAATATTTTTTAAATTAATTCTTTTTAAGTATACTCCATAAAAACTTGTACGAATTACTTTCTTAACAGTAAATAAATGTAATTTTCAACAAACATTACTATAACATGTAGTATGAAAGAGTTCAGAGTAAAAACAAAACAAAACGAATTTAGAAAGTGCGTAAAACTTAATGAAATGTAAAAAGATAACACTCGCAGTTGGTATTCACATGACACTATTAGGAACAATCAAATTCCAGGACTTTTAAATTGGCATGCGAAAAACTTGAGAGGTTTATTTTATTTATATTTTATTTGCACCAGCCCAATTTTGCCGATTAACCAGTGGAAAAAAATGTTTGAAATAAAATAACACTAAATATGCTTCGAGCAATAAACTACAATGAATAATTTTATTTAAAGAAAATAATTTTCTGAAAACAGAAGCATAACGTGTAGTATGAAAGTGTAGTGAGAAAAATAATAAAAATAATACGAAGAACGAAATACATAAAAATTTTCCCCATCGTTGATATAAATTTTTTAATAAATTTTTATGTTTTGAAAAATAGGTCAATAGATTCATACATATAATTTTGCAACAGCTTCCATGTGTCAATACTTTTCTTCTTTAACATAATGCTTGTAGATAACCTTTAAATTTCACAAGGAATGAAAGTCTCTGAATTCAATTACAACTAATAATTAAAAAGTAAATTTAAACAAAAAGTGCTGCTAAATTGGCGTATGCACCATACCCCCTCCCTAGTTTTTTTCATGCCTAATTAACATAATGCAACTTTATTAGCAACAATATGAAAATTGGCTCAAAGGAGTTGAATGAAATCACGAAATTATTTTGAAAAATTTTTGAAAATTGAGAAAAATAAATAGTATCTCAAAAATAAATCAGTAACTATTACAAAAATCAAAACTGTAACAGAAAAAAGTAATTTTTAAATGTGCAATATTAAAAATAATCATAATGCTTATCAATCGGCTAGGACCGATTAATCAGCCGATTATCAATAGCCGATTAATCGGTAATCGGCCAATTTACTTATCGGTGCATCCCTAATAAAAACCGTTTTAGATTTAAGGGGATGGCCCACTTACCCGAGTCAACCCTACATTAAATTTAAATTAACTTCGGTTGTAATGCTTGTATAGAGTAGAGAGATTCTTGACTTCGGAATTTTGTTATAATTTTGAATTGACTCCTCTTGAACAACTGAAATCGGAACAAGATATCCATTGCTGAAATAACCATTCTTATGGAAAAGGTTTAATTATTGAGTTTTAAGTAATGATTTAAGATGTCATCATCATTTTCATACAGAATAAGAATCCTGGATTAAGTGGCTTCACATTGAAAAAAAAAAAGCTGCTAAGTTTAAAATATCTGCGACCATGACATATAAACTAAATATTGGAATTTTCTTGTATAGTTTGCATAATAGAATTTTACCCATTAATCGGTTCATGCAGAATTGTGGACAACTAGTGAAATCTGTTAGTCCACATCTAAATAAACAATTAAATATCACACCAAAGTCGAATTGATATTACGAACGGAGAATGACGGCTTACAAAGTTAAATAATAGTCATCAAAAATACATTCCGCGGAAATCGCGGGTTGCTCAAATTTCGCTACTGTAACCTTGCCTGTGGGAATCGCGGGTTGCTCAGCGAGAGGGTTGATGCTTCTTGCATATTTAAAACGTGTCCCCAGCGTTTTACGCCATTACCAAACAGTTTTTATAGGATTTCATGACCACAACATGCAACTAGTAGCTCAATAACTTTCAGTTATTGCAGCAGTCATCATAAATTTGTAGTTAAAATAAGAATTTTGTGTGTAGAAATTTCCAAGCTTCCTGATTAGGTGTCTCTTCTCTACTAATAATAAAGCTGAAAGTTTGTCTCTCTGTCTTTCCTTCTGTCTTTCCTTCTGTCTGTCTGTCACGCGCGTAGCGCCAAAACCGTTCGGTCGATTTTCATGCCACTTGGTACAAAATTAGTTTGTAGCATGTAGTTTTGCACCTCGAAGCGATTTTTCGAAAATTCCATTTCGTTCTTTTTCTATTCGAATTCTTAGCGGAAATTCGATAAAATGGGGAAGAAATATTTTATACACATTTTCAAGTCTTATGTCATTCGAAAGCTTGAAATTTTCTGCACAAAATGAAGTTTTTTCGAAGTTTCTACGATCATCAGGAGAGCTGTAACAATTGTTTTTAGAATCCCGGAATTCAAGACTTACCTTCAGTAAAGCAAACCAAACGATTCTAAAATGGTTAATGAAATGAATTATTTTATCAACGGAAATCAACTTTTCATGCTGTTACTATGGTTACGTGTTCATACTTATTTTTGTTTCGTTCTTTTTCCAGGGTTGCCAGAAGTAGTATTTTTGATACTACGGTAGGATTTTTTCGGCCCAAATAAGGAGCGTAGTATTTTTCTGGCCACCCTGTTTCCAATATACTAATGACTTAATTAAAAGATTTGGCGGATTTTTTTTCCATTTTTATAGATTTCGCATTTCAGCAATATTGATTTTGGCAACGTTTAGAAACAGTAGTAGGAGCGTCTATCGCCCATTTAGCGAGAAAGGGGTACCCAAAGCACAAAGATTAACCAAATATCGTATAAATTGTGACATTGCAACGTTCTTTTTAAAGTGTTTCATTTCGGAAAATGTATTGTTTTGTTTTTAAAGCTGGGAAAGGAAACTTTCTTCTTCTTTCAAATTTTGGTAAGATTTCTGTTGGTTTCTGTGAGCAACAAAATTGTTCTTATTTTCTCTTTTGGCTTATTTTTGTGCATCTCCAGTTGGGGTTTCATTTGAATGTCACAAGGGGATGCTTTACCCCTTTTTTGGAGTTAATCAGTGTTAATATCAATGCAGATGAATTGGCGCGACCACTTGGCGATATATCGCCAAGCCTTTGGTCGCGAAGTATTTGTCGCCAATATGGCGACATATCGCCAAGTTGGCGAATTTGTTTTTTTATTTGGACTCAATTTGGCGCTATTAGCGATATTTTGCCAATTTGGCGACAAATTTGCGATTTTTTTAAAAACTTTTTTTTTTGGGGGGGGGGTTCAATTTGGCGCTATTGGTGATATTTTGCGAAAAATTCACTGAATGATGTTAAAATCGGCGATATTTTGGAGATTAATCATTGTAAAACATTTTTTTGCATTGTTTCGTGGCAAACTAGGGATATAAATGTTTGAATTGTTATCTTACTCCTTCCAAGCACTATTTTAGCACTTAAGGCATCTACTAAGAAATGTACACGTAAAAGGAAGTAGTGTAGGGCCCATACCAAATTTTTATATCATACTTTGAAGGAATTGTAGTTGAATTATAACTAAAAATAGAGTATTTTTTCTGCTATATTAATTATTTTACAAATGAACTTTTAATTTTATACCACGGGCAAAGCCGTGCGGGTACCGCTAGTATTTAATATAAGTAAATGGTAAGGTAATGGGGAAAATGTCTACCATTACCATCCTTGTTCAGAATACGTTACTTTTAACATTATTTGGCAATTTTGTTCTTGTTTATACTTAGATTCGATGAGTGAACCTTTGTTCATATTTAAAACTTTAACGGAGGCAGCCATATTTTAATGCCTTGCTAAGTGAAATACGTTAAAATGCCAGTACCATACAGATCATTACTATCCAGCGCAAAAGTTTTAACATCGGTATGGTAAAGATAGACTGAATACTTAAGAGGCTTGATATTTTAAAAGTTTGTTCTTTTAATTTTTGGATGTTTATTTTAAAAGTTAAATCCAAACTCGTGAGGGAAGTTAGTTGATGAATATTTTTAAATGTTCCGATACTTTAGAAACATTTTTAGTATATTTTGATTATAGATAATGAATTTAATGAAGCATTGTTTAATTAATTCATTCATGAATCAAAACTAAGAAAATTCTATTCATAAAATTTGTTATATAAAGTTAAAAACTTAACCCCCAAAATATCTCTAAAATAAATGAAAATGTCTATACATCCCCAAAATCCTACCTAGACTACCTTCTCCCCTGTGTTGAGCCGATCTGCTGACTGCAAACAGGGCCTGATTAAAGCACGGTCCAGGAGGTTCGTGACCTGGGGTACCAAAATAAAACAAATTTCTTCCTATCGTCTATTTTTTTTTCCTTTTGAAACTATCACTTTGAAAATGTGGATTTCCTTGTGGGAGGGGCACCAATATTTATCAGGGCCTGAATGTTACTTCGGCTTAATAGGACCCTGATTGCAAATAGCAAATAAAAATGCTCACTTAAGTTTGGGCTCTGCACTAACTCCACATGAGCACGAGATAACGAAAATTCGTATGACTAGCCTCCGCCCTCGCTCATTGCACATCTTTTTTTTTACGTATGTATTTACTAAATCAAAGCCAGAGGGCCCCATTCTAATCTTGATACGTGTAAAATAAATTAGTACTCACGCGCAGACATTTATTGGTTTCAAACTTTGCGCAAGCACATCTAGCTCTTGGAGTTCCACTGTGCCCTATCTGGGATTTTGTAGAGTTGACTTAATTTTTGTTTCTTGGGTTGCATTGAATAGAACTTTGTACAGTAAAGTTTTAGGTTTCGTTCAGGGCGTAATGTTCAAAAACAGGGAAAATAGATCTTGAGGCTGGATTTTCTATATCCTGGTAAAGTGCACATCATCAATTAAAAATCTAATTGAACTACTCTGCTCTGAGCGGTCATTAGAACATGTTTTCGAATGAAAATTCGAGGTTGAAAATAGCCAGGGTTGTCCTTGGTAGAAATTGAAGTACGCAACTGCTTTGGAAGACAAAAAGGAAAAGGAGACCGGAGCTGCTTGAAAGCTGCATAGACCATAAATGTTCAAAAATAAGTTCAGCAAAAATAAGGAAAGAAATGTTATATACACGCACTACTATTTGTTTTCCCCAGTTTTAATGTTTTAACCCTTTAAGATGTCCCGAACCGTCAGTGGGTTAAACTAAACTACAGTGGCATTTTGGTAAGTTGACTTCCGACATGGACAATGTTTCCCCTTTTTCGGGTAATTAATAGGATAGGATAATTAGCACCGAATTGAGTTGGGTTACTTTCGTAGTGACTTTGTAAAACTATTCCAACTCAAATCCGTGGCAATGAGCCTTTCCACCTACCCGAAAATGGGAAAACATTTTAAAGGTCAGAGCTCAACATTTCGGAGTTGCACTAAAGTGTGTAGTATATTCATAGTCCGTGGACTTAGTGCAAAAATATTTCACTTCCGGATACCAGTCTGAAATTTTATGTGGGGCTTATATTCACATAGAAGGACAAAAAAACGCCGGGAGACACTTGATCGGAGGTCAAGGTCATTCTGTGATGACGTCATCAAAATGGCCGCTTTTACAGGTAAATACGTTCGTTTAACTGCTTAAAACTCCATCATAGATTCAAATATTGAAAAACTCAAATATATCATCTGAAAGCTCTTTAAAAGAGCTATTTAGAAAGATTAAATTTTTCGTTCTGAGGTCAAGGTCCCACCTGTAATGACGTCATCAAAATGGCCGCTTTTACAGGTAAATACGTTTGTTTAACTCCCCTAAAACGCCGTCATAGATTTAAATATTTCAAAACTCAACTATATCATCTGAAAGCGCTTTAAAAGATCTATTTATAAAATATTTAATTTTTCTTACTGAGGGCAAGGGCCACCTGTGATGACGTCATCAAAATGGCCGCTTTTACAGGTAAATACGTTCGTTTAACTGCTTAAAACTCCATTATAGATTGAAATATTGCAAAACTCAAATATATCATCTGAAAGCTCTTTAAAAGAGCTATTTATAAAGATTTAATTTTTCTTTCTAAGGTCAAGGGCCCACCTGTGATGACGTCATCAAAATGGCCGCTTTTACAGGTGGCCGCTTTTACGTTTGTTTAACTCCCCAAAAACTCCATCATTGATTTAAATATTTCAAAACTCAACTACATCATCTGAAAGCGCTTTGAAAGATCTATTTAGAAAGATTTAATTTTTCTTTCTGAGGTCAAGGGCTTACCTGTGATGACGTCATCAAAATGGCCGCTTTTACAGGTAAATGCGCTCATGTAACTGTTTAAAACTCCATCATAGATTTAAATATTGCAAAACTGAAATATATCATCCGAAAGCGCTTTAAAAGAGCTATTTAAAAGTGCTTGGTTTTATTTTCTAAGACGAATAGTTGAAAAGTTATAACAATTTTAAATTGAAAATTTGTAAAAAAGACAGTGTCTTTGTATTTTCCGACTTTGAGGTAAAAATTTCGCTGTGATGCATGCATTAAAAAAATCTATCCAATTTTATTATATTTAAGAATAAGTTAGTAGAACTACGTATTATTTATCGGTATTTTATGTAGATATTGAATGTAACAGTTTTCCTTGTAACAGAGTTATTTTTTTGTATTAAAACGTGTATTTTTTTTCCGTATTTCTTTTATATAATTAAAATGCAAGCATTTTTGACACAATCATTTATGACGATATTATTAGTTATAGCTCAACTTCTTTAGGAGCTTTGGCTCTGCTTGTTTCTGCATTGCAACATCTGTTACATTCAATATCTACATAAAATACCGAATAATAGTACATAGTTCTACTAATATATTCCTAAATGTAATAAAATTGGAAATATTTTTTTTATAATGCATGCATCACAGCGAAATTTTTACCTCAAAGTCATTTCAGTACAAAGATAGTCTTTTTTATACATTTTCAATTTGAAATTGTTATAACTTTTCAACTATTAATCTTAGAAAATAGTACCAAGCACTATAACACTATAAAATAGCTCTTTTAAAGCTCTTTCGGATGATATATTTCAGTTTTGCGATATTTAAATCTACGATGGAGTTTTAAACAGTTATATGAGCGCATTTACCTGTAAAAGTGGCTATTTTGATGACGTCATCACAGGTGGGCCCTTGACCTCAGAAAGAAACATTAAACCTTTCCAAATAGATCTTTTAAAGAGCTTTCAGATGATATAGTTGAGTTTTGAAATATTTAAATCAATGATGGAGTTTTAGGGGGAGTTAAACAAACTTATTTACCTGTAAAAGCGGCCATTTTGATGACGTCATTGAAGGTGGGACCTTTACCTCAGAAAGAAAAATTAAATCTTTCTAAATAGCTCTTTCAAAGAGCTTTCAGAGATACATTTGAGTTTTGCAATATTTCAATCTATGATGGAGTTTTAAGCAATTAAACGAACGTATTTACCTGTAAAAGCGGCCATCTTGATGACGTCATCACGGGAGTTCATGACCCCTGATCAAGTGTCTCCTGGCGGTTTTTTGTTCTTATATATGTACATAAGCTCTGTACCAAATTTCACACTGGTATCCGGAAGTGAAATATTTCGGCTGTTTTTGTCGCTAACTCCACAGACTATCATGGCATTTGACCATCTAAATAATTGTGTTGCACTTTACTATTTTGATCACTAGGGTGAGTCGAAAAAAATCGATTTTTTTATTTCGAATTCGCATTACCTCTCAAAAGTTGTGGTTTAGTATCCACAACTTGGGAAAAATAAAAAAAATTCTAAGTTGACGTCTTCGGTTCGCGCATGAGGCTCAAATTTGGAAGAAATATGTTAAAAATGGAAATTTTCTCAAAAAGAAAAGAAAAAAAATTGCAACTTTTTGTAATGCAACTGCCATAAGCTGTACATTTTGCGCATTTTTAATCTAAAAAAATATTTTATAGCTTTTACATACGATCTTTAGTTTGAACATCAGTCTTAAATTGGGCTAAAATCGCCTACAATGTCAAATTTCGAAAATATCGATTTTATTATTTCGAAATCGCATTTACCTCTCAAAAGTTGTGGTTTGGTATCCAAAATTGGGGGGGGGGGGGAATCTAAGTTGACTTCTTCGGCTCGCGCATGAGGCTCAAAGTTGGAAAATATGCTAAAAATGGAAATTTTCAAAAAATAATTTGAAAAAAATAAGTAATTTTTTTCTATCGAAACTGCTTTAAATTGTTAGTAGATAACATAATTTGAACCCAATTATATATAACTTTTTAAAAAAATTATATATAACTTTTAGAATATACATTCTGTTTGGCAAGAAAAACAAAAAAAATCGATATTCTTTACAGTCAGACTATCCAAATGGAAAATTATATGGTCTATACTTTGACTGGAGAAAATATATCACTTATTATCAGGAAAAGAACAGTAACAAAATGTATCGCAGACTAAAGAAAGAGGAGCATATCAGCTTGGTCCAAGAACCTGGTGGAAAGCAGGGACGTCATTTCAAGTTTTTCCAGGGGCAAAGGGTCCAAACACAATGCAATTTCATCGGAAAACATAAAAAACCACGCCCAATTATATGTAAATACATTGATTTCTCAAAGTCAGGGGGGCAATTGACCCCCCCCCTGTCCCCCCCCCCCTAAATGACGGGCCTGGTGGAAAGTATCCGGGACATTCGACCAAAGGCCACGGGAAGTGAAATAGCTAATAGCATCCTTTGTTATTTGGAAAAGAATAATTTTGATTACGCTCAGCTTATTGCAGTTGGGTGTGACGGTACAGCGACAAACACAGGATGGAAAAATGGTGTCATTCGTAACCTTGAGCTTTAACTTGGCCGTCCTTTACAGTGACTCATATGCTTATTACATTTCAACGAACTTCCGTTTCGACATTTGCTTGAAAGTGTAGATGGTGATATTACAGAATCCACAAGTTTCTCTGGGAAAATTGGCAAGAAGTTGACTAACTGTGAAAAACTCCCTGTCATAAAGTTTGAAGCTATTAATAGTGAGGATGTAAATGTGACAAAAACTGACTTAAGCAAGGACTAACAGTATTTACTTAACATTTATCGAGCAGTCAAGACAGGAAAGTGTGCACCAGATCTGGCTGTGAAAGATCCTGGTCCTCTTTGTAACTCTAGGTGGTTAACTTGTGCAAATAGAATATTAAGACTATACAAGGTGTCCACTCCTATCGTGGACCAATAGCTAATTTCTAAACCGTTAGAGATAAGCTTATAGTTCATTTGGGAAAAAATCTCCAAATTACGAAAGGAATTTTGGGTCTATTCAATGTTTTTCAAAAAATCAAATTTTGAAAGAGTTACGAAATTTACATTTTTATACAGCCCCCCAGTCCTATCAATCATATTTAGTAAAACATTCTTGACACTGTAACGTTTAAAACTAAAAAAAAAATCACTGTTCTACCACAAAAATTGACCGAGTTATGACGTTTTGAAAAATCAAGATTTTGCATTATTTCCTGACGTCATCGAGAGATTGCTGAAGGGACCGTATGCAAAATCATTCAAAATCTTGATTTTTCAAAACGTCATAACTCGGTCAATTTCTGTCGTAGAAGAGTGATTTTTTTTTAGTTTTAAACGTTACAGTGTCAAGAATGTTTTACTAAATATGATTGATAGGACTGGGGGGCTGTATAAAAATTTAAATTTCGTAACTCTTTCAAAATTTGATTTTTTGAAAAACATTGAATAGACCCAAAATTCCTTTCGTAATTTGGAGATTTTTTCCTAAATGAACTATATGCTTATCTCTAACGGTTTAGAAATTAGCTATTGGTCCACGATAGGAGTGGACACCCTGTATATTTCTGAAGTAAACCCTTCTGACGAAATTCAATTGATGGTTAGCTATATTATGAAAATATACCCTCCAGTATGGTTTGAAATTAAAATGCATCCCTCTGTAGAGTTAGGAGCAGTTAACGTGTTTAAATTAGTACAGAAGACAAGAGAAGTGCCCGACAGAGTAGGTGAAATAATTGATCCTATCATTCAGAGGAATGCGTATTTTTGTCATCCCGAAAATCTTCTAATTTCAATGGTACGAGATGAGAGAGTGCACGTAAGACAGCTAGCTTTTCGAAGATTGCTAAAAGCAAGAAAACAAGAACCAAAAGGGAAATCGGTGCGAACTTTTCAACCACCGACCATAAATTTTGCAGCTTCAAATTACATTGAACTCATTGATTGGTCCAAGTGCCAACTTACACCTCCTCCAATAATGAGCAATGTGCCAACGAAAAGTCTAGAAGAGCTGGTAAATACTAATATTCTCCCAGAGTTAGAGTTAACTAAATTTCCTTGTCCAAAGTTTCCAAAGAATTGTAAAGCTCGTAACAGATTCTTGTACTAAAGTATGCGGAGAAGAGAACAGGGATGGTTTCATAAAGGCAACTTTGCTCGCAAGGTCAACTATGCCATCATTTGACTGCAAATCTCAATTTAAAACAATACCCAACACATCTGCGGCATCTTAAAGTCACAAAAAATAGGTAAAATGACTACTTTGCTATTAAAATACTATTACATATGTATAAATATGTGTTTAACCCTCGTGGGTCCCTCCCATTTCAGTTACACTCAAGACCCTTGGGGTCATAAACGACCCCAATGCTTTCTTCAATTAATTTATTATGATTATTGAATGTTACATGCATTATTTTAGTTCACACACTTTTTAATGCTAAAAAAATAAAAATAAAAAGACATAATCAAAGTAAAATTTAGTTTATGCATTAAAAATTAAAATTTTAGAGCAAAACTTACAGTAACTATAGATTTATTTACAACTGTTACAGACCTGAAAAAACATGATTTTTTGCAAGTGAATTTCAAACACTTATGACATTTTCGATGCTGTTTCTGTCCAGTTCTCTTGGACAAAAGTTGCAACGTCCTCTTTTTTTGGTATTCTGGGGAAGTGACCCCAAGGGTCTTGTGTGCAAAAAAAGCAATTCGGGAAAAATAAAACACAATAATAGCATTATTTTGAATAGAAAACTAGAAGAAAAAAAGCAACAAAATGCCATTAAAAACAAATGGTTGATTAACAAGATATATTAAACAGAAATTGCATTGGGGTCACATATGACCCCAAGGAACCCACGAGGGTTAACTATACGTGTACGTATAATACAGTAATAAAAGATAAAAGATTACAGCAAATTTAGAACTTTTAAAAATATTTTTCAAATGTAAATATGTCTCATTGTATACTAAACACGTAAATTTGACATTGTAGTCGATTTTAGCCCAATTTAAGGCTGATGTGCAAACTAAAGATCGTATGTAAAAGCTATAAAATATTTTTTAGATAAAAAATACACTATATATTTACAGCTTATGGCAGTTGCATTATAAAAAGTTACAATTTTTTTTTTCTTTTTCTTTTTAAAAATTTCCATTTTTAACATTTTTTCCAGCTTTGAGCCTCATGCACGAACGAAAACGTCAACTTAGATTTTTTCCCCCCCTAGGTTGTGAATACTAAACCACAACTTTTGAGAGGTAATGCGATTTCGAAATAAAAAAAATCGATTTTTTTTTTCGACTCACCCTAATGATCACATTGTTAAAAAAGTACTGGAGAGCTCGAGAACAAATGGCGTAAGCACTAATGTTCAGCATTTGCAATCATCATCATCATTCTCCAGCAAGAGAGCCACATATTTACAATTTTGCATGGGGACAAATTCTCAACTTGCGGGATGAAACTTCAAATTTTTGTCAAAGGTTAACTATGACCATGCACACATACCTACATATGATGAGAAGATATATTATGGGCAGTTAAAAAAAAAAGTAAAAATACGCAAATCTACTCTGGTATCTTTGAATTTGCCGAACCGTCTGACAAAACGTACGGAATAAGGAGTTTTTGGGGGGAGTTAGTGGTGACCTCCCTTGACCTCTCATCGGGGCAGCCCTGGTTCTCATGCGGAGGAGGATAACTCTCGCTATACCCACAGGAAATTTCATGCCACCAGAAAGGGGGCCAAGATATATTGCTTGTTTAGTCTAGCAAAATTCTTAGAATCGGCCCCGATAATAGCTACGCAACTAAACACTTTCTCCCATCCGTGCACAAGAAGACACCGTCGCCGATGGAATTCTGATAATTGCGGACAAAAAGAAGAATGTCACCAACTCTCCTTCGTCATTACCCGGTTGGAAGGTCTATAAATTAAGCCTAAGTTATAGCTCTGTTACTCGTTACCCTTTGAACCGCTTTCTTCCACTTCCAACTATTCCGAGAACTATTTATCACATGCTGTCACAAACTGAGCCGACAACAGTTCATATCGCCCTCAAGTGAATTCTACTGCTAGGGGCTCGGCTCAACCGAGAGTCCCTTCCTTTTTTTTCTTTCCTTCTTGCTTATGCCCTGCTCAACCTCCCTGCTCTGCTGCCCAGGGGTGCCATCGTTTCGTCTATCACTATGTAAGATTTTCAAAAAAAAAAAAAAAAAAGGATTTCCCTCTCATCGGGTTGCGTACAGATAAAAAGGAAGACGTGGACTAAGATAAGGTCTATGGTATCTAGGGGCACGTTTCCCGACCTGTTCAATCTTAGAGAACCCTTCTCGGAATGTCCAAGCTCCAGGAATCCTTAACGTCTGTGTACCAGGACTAGAGAAGACAGATGACCCTGTCCGTGTAAAGTGCCGCCGTTTAATAAATATGGAATTCGTTATGAAGACATTGCATATCCCACCGATGAAGGTGACAACTCAAAATCTTGGGTAAACATGTTAAGGGGCTATTTATAAATGTCACATTTTTTCAACATTTTTAATCCCCCCCCCCCTTTGTCAAAAAGTGTGGGGCCTAATTTCCCAATAGGCGGACTAAGCAGCTGCCTAGGGTGGAAAATTTTGCTTTAACGATGTTTTTCTTTAAATTCTTGAAACAAAACTTAGTATTATCATTTTTTCGGAAGCGACATCCTTTTCTTGTTATTTAATAATGTTTACTTCCACACATTTTATGAAATATTTAGTGTAAAACAGCAATTGTGAAGACGAAAAACTGGCCTCTATTGTAGAAAAACAGGCGTATTTGCGTTTAGAGAGAAAAATAATTGGAGTTTGTCTAAGATTTTTGGTTTCATTCTAAACTTTATTCAGTTGTAGTTTCTTGAGTGATTGACGCTTAAGTTATCACTCAAGAAACTACTGACAAATAATAATGTATTAATTGATATCAGGGGCGCAGCGAAGGGGGGGGGGGGTTAAGGGTGAACCTTCCCTCCCCTCCCCTCCCCCAAAGGGCTACGGTTTTTTTTTTCTTATGCATTTCGCTTCAAACTAAAAAAAACGACCGATGGCATTTTTTAATCAATCGGTTGATACCGATTGTTCAAAGACAGTCGATGGCCGATGGTCGATAAATTTTCGCTTCGAATGGCTGATGGCCGATTGAAAAACTTAACAAATGGTCGCTGAAACGTGCATTTCAAACAGTTTTAGTAAAATAAAGATGTATTCCATTGCATTGTAGAAACCTATTATACCAGACTTTTTTTTTAAATGGACATATAAATATGATAGCACGATAGGGGCACCCAAAATATTTACATTTATAATTTTAAAACGAAAATATCGCATCGAAAATCACAGAACAAGTGAAGAAAAAATGGGGGCGTTCGAATTATGTTTATAATTGAAGAATATGTAAAATCGATAGAGAAGAGAGATTCAAAGGGCTGTTATGAAAGATCAAACTAGTGTTTAAATAAAGCAGAAAGTAACCGCCCTGCACTGTTCAAACTAGTGGTTGCGATTGGCACCTTTCAGGGGTTAAACCGGGGCCTCCGAGAAGAGACTACTTGAGAAGAGAATGAACTTGTAAATTTTCAATGAACGTGTTAATAAACCTGATTTTAATATGGCTTGTTTATTGACTGAAATCACATAATGTCTAGAAGTATTTTTCGATAACATGTTTTATGTTTTACTACTTGTGATATATGACATCTCAATTTCTGCTTCACTTAGATTAATCAAAAGAAAAAAAAAAAATAAGCTTTCAAATATTAGCTTAATCATAGTTTATATGTAAAAGTAATACATGATTTTTTTCTTCTAAGTTTAAAAATTCTTTTGTTGTGAACAAGAAAGATAATTTCTTGGTTATTTGTTTATTAAAATTATATTGTATACTTATGTAGTTGGAAGGTAAAGGATTTTTTTATCCAAAAGAATTAATATCGTCAGAAAATCGGGTTCTCAATCAATATATTCAACCTTTGATGGGAAATAATTTTACAGAATTTCCCTTCTAAATAACATTTTCTTTCTGACGCGAAAACTCTGCACATCACGAGAGGACGATGTTTTGTTTCTCCCATCGCTTAGCATGAGTCATCATTCTTCAGTACCGGGCTCGAAGAAGCAGCGGAGCTGCTTTCCCTGCACTCTCGCGTAGGCCACGGTTAAACACGTGTAGCACCAGCGGCACATAGGAGGAAGCCACCAGTATTTCACTCGTAGCTTGGGTGAAAAACCGACACCCTCGATCCAACGTGCGCGGCGCGGCGGTGTGAAAAATGAAACCGTAGGAGAGAATAATGGCACCATCACTGTTTCTCTATTGCCGACCCCCCCCCCTCCTAAGCTGTATGTGTTTTTGTTTGTAGCTGTGTTTAGCTTCATTTGTTTTATTCTCGAAGTCTTTGCACATTTTTCACATTGAATTCTGGTTTTAAAGCGATTGAAACTTGTAATTTAAGGCATTTTCTCACAGTTCAGACTTTCCAGCATAGTTTAAAAGAATCCATGACTTCAATTCATCTGTCCGTGCTCCAACTCTCATATGAGTGATTCCATACCAACTCACCAGAAAAAAGAAAAGTTGGTCGCACGACCAACTCGGATTTTATTTTAATTTGGCACACATGTTGATATTATAGAGGCATGGAAAAGTCCAAATTGTTAGGTTCCTGGTCCACTTATTTTCTGAGATACATGCCCTCAAAGTTTGTCCGCCACGTCAAAATACTAAAAAAGTGATGTTATTTAATCATTTTTTATAAAAAATTGTATCCATGCGAAATAAAAGTGCTAGATATCTATGAAAACTAGTTACTCCGGGTATTCAGAAAAAAAAAAAAATACTAGAATGTTCATTATGAAAATTGCTAAGTTACAGGGCTCTTTGAAGTTGTAATCACAAAAACTCGATTTTGCCGATTTTGCTAAAATTGAGGAATTTATTCCAAATAAAGGAAGACATAACCAAAAATTTACTCACTCTCTGGCAGTGTACAGATGTTTACTATAAATGGTTACACAACGCATAACTTGGCTTTCTCACTCCTTCTTAGAAATATTTAAGCTTAAAGATAAGCCATAAAGCAAGAACATGCGTTTTTAGCCATCTTGGCCATTTTTCTCATAAAGGGGGAGCAGTAGAAACTTTAATTTTTTTTTAAACAAGCCACTGATACCGTAAAATGGGGTTAATCGGAACACTTTTCAGCTTTGATTGTAAAAAAAGCAGTTAAAAGATTTTTTTTAATTTGATTTTTTGGGTAAAAACTTCGGTCTTGCTTTACTTTTGATATTCCAAGCAAAGACAAAAGATTTTGAGCAATTATTATTAAAATATATAGCAAATTATGGGTGTTCCGAATCACCCCGCTGATAGGGGTCAATCGGAACACTTGTTAAAAATTTTATTTTTTTCAACTTAATCTGTAATAGGTCTCACAAACATGAGTAATATTGATGGGGGAGAATAAGAACAGATAATTACTGTCAAATAAATGTATAATTTCAGTACCAGTAAACGTTTATAATTTGTGAAAATTCAAAATAATTTTGAACTTATGAAAAATGAAAAGTAATTTTAAGAAAAGCTATTGAATTGAAATGCAAAGATTTAACATGAATGGAAGTCACTCATGTCGTCCACAAATATGTACTTGTCCTTAAAACTAGCAATTGTGACTTGGCTTAAGTTTTTTCATAACATCTCCTGGGATGAACTCTGCCTTTTCTTTAGTTTTTTGAAATTTCTGCGTTTCGGGGATTGTCCTGAAAGATTTTTTCGCTTATTCATCACTGTCTGTGTGCTGGACGTTTACTACATAAAGTCTATGTGACTTTCTCCCTTTTATTTTAAGTAAAAAAAAGTCTCCTGGAGAAAAAAATCTTTTGAAATCTGTAACTTTTGTCATTCTAAGATCTAGTTGCTCACGAGAAGGGATAAACAGTAATAAATCCTTGTCCCTGTCTTGATTAGAAGAATTGGGGTTAGAATCTTGATTTTTCAAACAATTTCCTTCAAATAAGTTTGAATTGGAACAACAAAACTAAGTGTTCCGATTCACCCCGCAAATTTTTTTCCCATGGCATTTTTCAGAATTCTTCACTTTTATGACACAATTTATAAAAAATGTAAATTCTAATGTGGTATTCTGTTGTTCAGAAACATGTATAATTGAAACATACCACTCATAGTTTTTAAATATAAGAAGGTTTGTTCTTGCATATGAAGTTTTGCAGTCTATGAAAATGTGATGTTTTCTAGCATTCAACGTGCAGCCCTCTTTAGAAGCCAGTAGCGTTGCCAGATTGACAAAAGTATTTTTTTTCCTACTTCCTATGATCTTACCTTTCTAAAAAAAAATTCATAGCGAAAAATACCCAATAGTATATTTATGAAGAATTTCTTTGTACGGTTGGGAAGTTTTGTTCCGATTGACCCCGCTGTTCCTATACACCCCATTTTACGGTATGTTAGCTATTCACTGGAAAAGAGTTTACTTTTGGTTATTTCTTCCATGAAGAGATATCCTGCTGACAGTATATGCATGTTTTTCGCGACGACCACATGCTTTTGTTCTCCCTCTCATGGACGTAAAATTAATTAAACCAAAAAATAATGATATATTTATTAAAAGCTGTATTATCTACCCAATATGTCATGAACTTTAATTTATTAAAACACTGAACAATAAATTAGATATTTGATGAAAGCAAGAATTAGAATTTCTCCCATGCCTGGGCGTTATGCATTTATAATTATAAAGCACTAAATACTGTCTTCAGAAATTAATTAACATAAAGGAGCTCTAAATATTTATATTAGAAGCAATATCCAATCTTGTGATTGGGATATTCCTGTTTTTAATTGCAGAATTTCTTGAATATCACATGAATATCAGGAACATAAATGAGGTCTTTTCGTTTCATGTAGGATATTTTATGAAAAATTTCATTTGATGGGCTAACTGAGCATGGTGATAAAAAGCAATTAATTTCAGCATCGAATTCCATTTTACCTTATTAACAGTTAAATATTTACAAAATAATTAAATAAATAATTTAATATAAAGCCATGCTTGAAGAATTAAAATTAGTGCAACTAATTTATTCCCATACTGATCTTTACAAAACAGACATGTGTTGAGCACTGATAAGAACTGACAAGAATAAGTTTACTCACTAAAATACTAGTTCACAGATACTATAAAGCATACATTCTATTTTCTATAAAATAATACTGCAGCAAAGAATAAAGGAATCCTCCTGTTTATAGCCAATCAGGAACATCCCAATCACAAGATTGGGTATTGCTTATGAGATAAATATTCGAAGCTCCTTTATCTTAATTGATTTTTCAAGAAATTCTTTAGTACTTACCCCTTTATACCGTTGTTCTTTGTTGCAGTATTATTTTGTAGAAAATAGAATGTATGCTTTATAGTATCTGTGAACTAGTATTTTAGTGAGTAAACTTATTCTTGTCAGTTCTTATCAGTGCTCAACACATGTCGGTTTTGTAAAGATCAGTATGGGAATAAATTAGTTGCACTAATTTTAATTCTTCAAGCATGGCTTTATATTAAATTATTTATTTAATTATTTTGTAAATATTTAACTGTTAATAAGGTAAAATGGAATTCGATGCTGAAATTAATAGCTCTTTATCACCATGCTCAGTTAGTAGCCCATCAAATGAGATTTGTCATAAAATATCCTACATCAAACGAAAAGACCTCATTTATTTTCCTGATATTCATGTGATATTCAAGAAATTCTGCAATTAAAAACAGGAATATCCCAATCACAAGATTGGGTATTGCTTATAATATAAATATTTAGAGCTCCTTTATGTCAATTAATTTCTCAAGACAGTATTTAGTACTTAAAATTATAAATGCATAACGCTCGGGCATCGGAGAAATTCTAATTCTTGCTTTCATCAAATATCTAATTTATTGTTCAGTGTTTCAATAAATTAAATTTCATGACATATTGGGTAGATAATACAGCTATTAATAAATATATCATTATTTTTTGGTTTAATTAATTTTACGTCGATGAGAGGGCGAACAAAAGCATATGGTCGTAGCGAAAAACATGCATATACTGTCAGCAGGATATCTCTTAATGGAAGAAAAACCCAAAAGTAAACTTTATTCCTGTGAATAACTAACATATCAGTGGCTTGTTTAAAAAAAAATATGTTTTTACTGCTCCACCTTTATGAGAAAAATGGCTGCCAAGATGGCCGAAAACGCATGTTTTTGCCTTATGGCTTATCTAAAGATAAGCCATAAGGTATTAGGCCATAATACCATTATAAGGTATTAAGCCATAAGGTAAGTAAGCTTAAATATTTCGAAGAAGGAGTGAGAAATCCAAGTTATGCATTGTGTAACCACTTATAGTAAACATCTGTACACTACCAGGAAGTGAGTAAACCTTTGGTTATGTCTTCCTTTTTTTGGAATAAATTCCTCAATTTTAGCAAAATCGCCAAAATCGAGTTTTTGTGATGACAACTTCAAAGAGCCCTGTACCTTAGCAATTTTCATTATGAACATTCTAGTATTTTTTTCTGAATGCCTGGAGTAACTAGTTTCCATACTGCCGTGCTAAGCACAAAAGTGGTACCTGCACTTTTTGTTAAAATTGAGTTAAGGTCACCAGATAGTTAATAGTCACATATTTCATCTAAATACGATGTGGTATGGTCATTTGTCCATCGGAAGTATTTTTCAAAAATATTTGAAAAAGTTTCATCTGAATCAAATACATTGAGAAGCAAAACTTTAAACGGCAATTTCTCATTTTGAAGTCATCTGCAGATACGACTTTTGCGCTTAACACAGCAGCATAGATATCTAACACTTTTATTTTGCATGAGTACAATTTTTTATAAAAAATAATTAAATAACATTACTTTTTTAGTATTTTGACGTGGCGGACAAACTTTGAGGGCATGTATCTCAGAAAATAAGTGGAGCAGGAACCTAACAATTTGGACTTTACCATGCCTCTATATGATCAATAAGTGTGCCAAATTAAAAGAAAATCCGAGTCGGTCGTGCGACCCCCATTCGGTGAGTTGGTATGGAATCACTCATATATATATTCACTAGATCACTCAGCGGTTTTAAAATGCTATTAACATTGACTATAACATTATTTCAACTAAAAATGAAATGGGAAGGTATTGTTGAATTACTTTTATGAAAAGCCAAAAATATTCAGTTGTATTACGATCATTGAATAATCAAGTCGTTTCATAAACATCAAAATTTTTCCCAAGAGTAATTTCTTAATACGTATATATAATTCGACAATTGAATTGAAGTGCATTTTTAACGATCTAACTGATACAGCAAAAAAAAAAAAGAAACTAATACTGCAGTAGGCAAAACAAATGTAAAGAAGAGCTCACGAAATGAGTCATGGCATTCGAATATTTGTAATAAATAATAGTGAAAGAGAGAGATTTCTTTTTTCAATGTTCTGTCGTTGAATCGGTTTTTTTTTTTTTTTTATCAGCTAGTTTAAGCATTTTGATCAGTAAATACTGTTTACATAGTATTCAAGAAAATACCGGTACATATTTTTAAGGTAACGTTAATTTGCGTGTTAGAAAATACAAGACATAACAATTAAGGATGCACCGATAAGTAAATTGGCCGATTACCAATTACCGATTAATCGGCTGTTGATAATCGGTCGATTAATCGGCTGAGCCGATTAATAATAAGGATGATTATTTTTCTAATACCAATTTTACCAGTTGCGTTTTTTCTCTCTTATACAATTCCAAATTCAGAAATATTAGGTAATTTATTTTTAAGAGAACTTTTTTTTTCATTTTCTTAGTTTTCACAAATAATTTCAACATTTTATCAAATTTCTTAGAACCAATTTTCATATTGTCAATAATATTATTAACACATTGTTAGTTACGTTAATTGGACATAAAAATTCAAAAAAAGGTGGAGGGGAAGTCTGATGAGCACTCCTATTCAGGAGAACTTTTAATTAATATTTTTTAATAATTAGTAGCAATTTAATTCAATACTTTTATTCTTTGAAAATTAGAGGTAATATAAAAGCACTGTGCTTAGAAGAAAATTATCGCCACATGAAAAATGTCGTAACAGTCTTCGGAAGCACCGTTCACCCAGGGAGGTGCCAAAGGGAATCGAATCCCTACTTTGGCTCCCCGATGGCACCCTTCGGCACAGTATTTTCACCCTATGTTGACTAAAGTCACCCGTTTGTCTCCCCTGGTTTTTACATTGTAAGCAAGGGCTAAGGCAAAAACATGCAATACACCACCAGCTCGTTTATTCCAACGATGGACTGCAGTTTCGTGCTTATTATGCACTCATCAGCATGGTATAGGAATTAAACGAGCTGGAGGCAAAAATCCTCTCATAGAGCGAAGAGAGCCAACAAAAACTGGTAGCTAATGTGAAAATTAGATTACCAGCGAGCGACCGCACTATGGCACGGTACAACTCGAAAATTTTGAGGCAAGACTCGGGTATAAAGCAGTAAGTAACCGCCCCTAAGCAAGGGCTAAGGCAGAAACATGAAATACACCGCTGATATACCATTTCATTTCATTTCATTTCACTCTCCAGGGTCCCCCGTACCTACCAGCTTAGTGGTTTAACCGGGATAGGGCCCTGAAGAGCGCTCTGTTCTTAATTTTGAACCAGAACCTAGGGTCGAGCAAACCATAGGCCCTAGCACCCCCAGAGGTATCGTTTCACTTGGAGGACTTTGTGACCACGACATTTTTAACGCCTCCCAGTCACCATTAATCAGGGACGGACTGGGATGAAAATTCAGCCCTGGCATATTTTTCAGATGCAGCCCTGGTGGGGGGGGGGGGGAGGAGTGTCTGCCGGTGAACTAAAATCATGAACTTCTCCAAATTATTATACCCAAAAAATTTTGAAATTTATTTACTGAGACCACACTGAGGGCAGTAGCAGAATGCAATTTAATATAAGTTTAATCGCGAGTGTATTTATTACTCAGATCGAATTTTGTAGTTTTAAAAAATGTATTTTAAAACTAACCTTCGAAAATGTTGGGGGGGGGGAAATGAAATTCGAGGGGGGGGGGTACTCAACCTTCCGATTTCCTAATCGAAATTTTTAAAGGGCATCTGTTATACATCAATTAATAGTATAGAAAAGGCGGTCCTCCCCGGGAAATTTTTTTAAATTGTAGCTCGAAAGATGCAGTTTTAGACGATCTTTGGTAAAATTCAGGGGGCGAGGATTCGAGGAAAATTTTCGAATTAATCTTCTTCAAAATGCAATTTTGACAATATTTGGTAATCTAAACGAGGTTCCAGGGAGAGAACTTTTTCGAAATTGAAATCTTAAAAACGAGAATCTAATCATCTCCGATTATGATAGGGAGAATGGGATCGGAGACACTCTCTGGAAAATTCGTTTTCAAAATTTTAGCTCTAAACAAGCAGTTTTGGAAGACCCTAGATGATATAGGGGCAGGGGATAAAACCGAAAATATTTTGAAATTAAAAAATTTTTTTTAAAAACCGCAATTGTATTGTAGGTTATATTTTGGTACGTTTAGAGGATCTGCAATTTTTCAAATTGATAGCTCCAAAAATTTAATCTTAGTATTCAGTATAAAATTTTAAACCCTGCTGACTGTATTTTAACTTCTTATCTATTTAAAGCTATTCCAGAGGCCCACGTTTTTGTCCCCATTTTGAAGGGATTTTTATAATTATATTTTTATCAAAAAAATTAAAAATGTAAATACGTCGTCAAGTGTTTACCCCAAGAAGGGCGTCTGAACGATGAAGGACTGTGTCTTCCCTGACGAACGTCTTTATTACATTCATTACACCCGGGGCTAGCAGGTGGCAAGAGATGGCACAAGACTTCGTATCCTTTTTGCTAACTAGGCACAAAAGAGAACCACGCACATGATGGCTACGAACCCTTCTAATGATAAGCATCTGACAGACAATTGACCTAAACTGTTGGTCATTCTACATCTACAGTAGATTGTTGATATACTGGCGTTTAAGTTCATCAGCTCGTTTTTTTGCTTTGGCGGCCCTTTCTTCAAACATTAGAAATAGATGGCCCGCTCCCTTTCTGCAGTCGAACTCTAGAAATTTTGCTCCAGCCGTCTTGGCGGCCTTGTATTTGATAGTTTTTCGGAAATTACTTTTTTTTTTTTTTTGATAAAAAAAAGTCTGGTTTATATGGGCCGGCCCTTTTTGGCCTAGGAAAGGACCGGCCCTTCTGGCATTTTCCCAAATTCCCACATAGCCAGTCCGTCACTGCCATTAATCAAGACGGTGGATCTTTGATCGGCTGGGATCGAACCCGGGTCCTTTCGGACACGAGTCCGATGCCTTACCGATCGGGCCACCACGGCCCCTGCTGATATACCATGCTGATGAGTGCATAATAAGCACGAAACTGCAGTCCATGTGGTTGGAATAAACGAGCTTGTGGTGTATTGCATGTTTCTGCCTTAGCCCTTGCTTAGAGGGCGGTTACTTACTGCTTTATACCCGAGCCTTGCCTCAAAAAAAATTTTTCGAGTTGTACCGTGCCATGGTGCGGTCGCTCTCTGGTAATCTAATTTTCACATTAGCTACCAGTTTTTGTTGGCTCTCTTTGCTCTATGAGAGGATTTTTGCCTCCAGCTCGTTTAATTCCTATACCATGCTGATGAGTGCATAATAAGCACGAAACTGCAGTCCGTGGTTGGAATAAACGAGCTGGCGGTGTATTGCACAGTGAAATAAAAATAAATGAAGGGAAACAGGAAATATTATTACTGAAAAATAAGCTGTCAGATGTTAATGAAAAAAACTTAAGGATGTTTTTCTACATCATTTTTACTAAAATAAATAAAAAATGTAGACATAGCCAAGGTGGGGAAGAGAAGCAGTCTCTGAAGTTAACCCTTTTCTCAAAGGCACCCGAAGTGTCCTAAATGCATGTTTGTGACTTGAATTTTAAGGGTGAGGCCTTAAACCTCATAATGTTTTCAAAAGTTTGCAACGATGGGCCACAAATGTGTTTTTTTCAATTACAAAACAATTCGGGAGGAATGCCCATGGCCCTTTATCAACATCGACGAAAATCGTCTAAAATTTCACTTTCGGAACTTTAAACTGATATGGGACAGTCCCCGATTTATATATCCTTCCCCCAACGCTACCAAAAGATTACCTCATAATCGGGTTCAGATGACTTCAATTACAAAAAAAAAAAAAAAATCCGAGAAGCTCCATGAAATTTCTCCCTCTCAATGTCATTAAACTTCTACAGTTGTATTATAAGAGTTCAAAATTAACGGAGTAACCCACCACCAGCATGATTGAAGGTCTTCTAAAACTTCTTTTTAGGACTTCATTTTTTCTTAGTTTTCTGTAGGAGGGTCCCTTACTCCCTCCCCCTATTTCAAGCACCATCGATGATCTTCTAAAATTACTTTTTTACAATTTTAATTTCAAAAAATTGCCGTAGAAAGCAGCCCAAACTCTATTTCTTTTTTTAATGTAATCAAAGACGGCTTACAATCCCATTTTAAAAACAAAATACATATTAAATAATAACAGTCCTTTTCAAAACATAAGAAAAAGGGACGTTTTAAGGATTGTAGCCACCATACTAATCATGAACTTGACTTTTCCACAATATTCTTACTGTTGAGCTTTTACTGCAGATAAGGTCCTCCGTTAAGGGCCAGCTTAGATCTTTATTGTTCAATTACAAGGTCGGGATAAGCTAAATTCGAGAAAGTATCGAGATTTTCAATTTATGCCCGGGAAGAAAAAGTATCGAAAATTTTGCCCCGCTACATTTGATCCCTTCACTTCCAACCTTGTAAACTGCACTTAATTGCTCAACTAAACACGCTAATATATACTGTTGTTATTTCAATGAAATTGCATATAATTTTTAAAACTCTCATTGAAACGATCTTTCAATTAAGTGTCTGTTTGTTGTAAACATTTCGGTAATGGTCTGAAATTCGGCAAATTAAGAAATCCAAAACAGTGATGGCATCGGCATTAAATGTTTCCCGAGGCCGATGAGTCGATGTTTTCTACAAGTTTGCGTCGGCCGCCGGTGCCGCTGGATATATTTTTCAACCATCGATTCCGATGCATCGGTCGAGTCTTACTTGATGTCTTGAAAATTAACTAAAAAAGGTGTTTTTTCTATATATACACGTTAGGGTTGCTATAACACCCCCCTCCCCCCACACACAAGAGTATATCCTGGTTTCTGATTCTGATCTGAGGGGTTTCTTAAGTAAACCTTCTTTGAATATGCAAAATTTGTAAAAAGCTCTGCACCCAAATTTAAACCGCGTGAGTGTTTTATGCATTAAAGCTAAAACTAAACGCTCAAATATATTTTTATAATGATCCTTCAAGTCTGAATAAACTATTTCTGATAAAGCAAAAAAAAGGAAGGGGGATATTTGTACGTGCAGTTCAGAAAATGATCCACATTTTCATCTTCTCCCTCTCTCCTTTCTCTTTCGTTTCGACTGCTAAACTAAAGAAAAGTTATAATGATGGTATTTTAAATAAGAAAAATATCTGTATAATGAGTTCATTCTGCTTGCATTGCGTTGTTACATTTGTTTCACTGCATTGTTGGAAGCAGAAGAAGTAAAGAAAAATGCTATCTCCTTCTCATTATGCTTTCATTTGAAGAGGAGCAAAGAACAAAAAGTTGCCTAAACAATGCCTAGTGGGGTAGCAGATCCTATTTAAAAATATATTTCTTTTTGGAAAAGAAAAATGAAAACTGACCTTTTATTTCATTTATTATTGTTTCCTATTTTTGGTTTAAAAACCATCGTTAAAGACGAGCAATTGCTGTTTCACTGGCATTATCCCGCAGGTATAATTTCGCTTTCAAGTGGTTCAAATGCTAGAGGAGTGCTTAATGACTGCGTGGGTATATTTGAGATCGATTTGCATGCTTCATTACAATTATCTGCCAACTATAACTCAAGTGGACTTTTTGTATTTTTAACTTTTGTTGTTTCAGAAGGAAAAGAGTTATTCATGTGCCTTAAAGTTAACGTACTTTTATTTCATATTTCTCGCATAAAGTATTACAGCATCTCTTCAAGCTAAACCCACGAATCTTTTTGGCGGCAGTTCTACAAACAGCTGCTGGTAGATAGTGTAATTTTTCTGTGTTAAATACTTGATTGTTAGCCAAAACAACTGATTTCAATCTATATACATAAAAATGGCTGCGTGAGTGCGTTCTATATACAAATTCAGTTTGCGTCGGATCTTCGCCAAAATCGGGAGATTCCTTTGATGCTCGTTAATTCTTACAATGGGTTTTACGCTCCCATAAAATTCGTGTAGCGGACTGTTTACGCCTATTAACAACAATGAGTACATGTTTGGAATTAAAAAAAAAAAAAAGTCCCGAGACGTATAAATTTAATTTTTGAGTGGTAAAATGCTGTTTTCCCTACTCGTGCTCCCCCCCCCCTATTATTTCGTCAACGTGACACCTCTCGTATCCGGGCGTATCCGATTGTGGCTGCCTCTGATCTTGCTTGACACATTGCTTTTCAACCGATTTTTTTTCTTTTTCTTTTTTTTTTTGAGCAACAAATTGCTTATGTTTTCTTTTTGAACCTTAGCCGTCTTGTAGTCTATCTTTCAAACTGGTAGTCTGCCAGGCGCGCACCCAGGAGGGGGCTTTGGGGGCTTAAGCTCCCCCTATGACAAAACTGGACTTGAAGGCCTTAAGCATCAACGACATTTTAAACTTTTCCACGGTATCAGAAAAGATTCAAGTCATTAATGACTCAATGTATACTACGCTTTGAATTCAATTGGAATAACAAATACGCACACGTATAGCATATACCTTGTCTTGCATACCCTCGTCTATAATTTTCAAGAAACCAAGGCATTGTTTTCATTTAAATCATTCATTGTACAATGTACAGAAGCATGAGGTACGAGAAAGGGACCTCAGCAAAGCATGGAACTTCAAATCACAGAGCGTCTCACCATCAAAAACAAAATAATTTTAATTTCGAGGATTTGTCATGGAAAATCATGATGTTTCGCAGTGGCGAATTACAGGTTTGAAAGATCGTCATAATGACATTTTTAAAGCTCCTTTCTGTCAAAAACAGAATTCTATAAAACATTTTTCATGCATATTTTTTGAATCTATTTCATAAAAGTCCCCTATGGTTGGGGATGTGGTGGGGGAGCAATTTCGACATGATAAGCCCGACACTGATTTTCTGAGAAATATGCTCGAGAAACAAGAAAACAGATTTAAAGTTAAAACAGATTTAAAGAATATAAAATGGTATTAAAATAAAAAGAAGTATGAAAGAGAGAGAAGAAAAAAAAAAAAAACAGAAAAAAGTGACCGAAAGGTATCTTTGCAAAATAAACAAATTAGTCAAAAAAAAAAAAAAAAAAAAAAACTTACACTAAAATCAAACTTCTGTACTTCTAATCAATGAAGGCACTGGAAGGAAATTAAAAATTTCAGTACAGAAAACCAAAATAGCCTAACTGAAAAATCTTTTCCTATTTTCTCCATTTTGATTTGGAATAAAAATATTTAAAAAAAGTAGCTAAGAAAAGGGAAGGAAGGGGGTATCCGAACCTAATTCCTCTCTTTTTTTCGGCGTTAAAGTTAGAAAGGAATTATAGTTTTAGAGCTTCAAGTCTTGAAAAATTCCGGGACAAAGTCTGAATGTCCTCATTGAAGATCGTCTAATAATTGGTTTTTGGAACATGAATTTCTAAAAATTTCCGAAGGTGAAAAACGAGCCCCATTATCGAATATGGCTAACAGTTTTGTTTTTAAAACTTTAATTTCAAAAAATTAAAAAAAGCCCCCCTCCTAACACCAAATAATAATGATAAAAGCTCTTAAATTTCGTTTCTGGAACTTTAATTACGAAACTAATGCATATCGCTAAGGCTACCGATAAATGGACTATAACCACATTTTTAAGACTTTAAATTTTGAAAACTTTCCTGAGGAAGGCCTCCGAACTCTTAACATTGACAACAATAGAACCGCATTTCTCTAAGCTCAGTTTCGGGGAAAATATCCTGAGGAGATTTTCACATTCCATCCATTCCCATAACGTCATCAAAGATGGTCTACAATGGCATTTTTAAAACTTCAATTTCAAACTAGCTGTCGTGGCCGTCACGAAACTTTCTTCTTTTTTCCTATCTATCTTATGAATTCTGGTTACAAAATAAAATACTCGCCCGAATAGTTGGAGACAGCTCCAATTTCCCAATTATCGTAATACCCCTGCAAATGAGCTTAATTGGAAAGCATTGCATAAGCCTTGTTTAGATTAATTGCAAACATTTTATTTGTTAGTAAAAAGAAATTGGCAACAGTTAACCCACACGCAGAACACGTGCGATTGCTCCACCCCCCTTGGAGGAATTCACTAAAAAAAAGTCAGGTGCACCAGTTCACATAGTGGTACATATGTGAAAAATTTTTTGTTCGATTTCATGCAGTAGTTTTTGCTCTAGCGCGGCCACAAAAACTGGTCACACACATACAGACACACACATAGACAGACATTTTCCAAAAATGACCGAAATGGACTCAGCGCACCTCAAAACGTGCAAATCCGTCAAAATTCGACATGCGAAAATTTTCACGAATCCAATACTTTCTTCTATGTATTAGATATAGAAGAAAGTAAAAAATGCTCTTCCACAGATCCCGAAATTCGTTTAAAATTGAGTTTTGAAGTCTTTAATTTCGACAAAAAACATTCAGACTTGAAAACCGAACCCTATGCCTGTCTCTAACATCATCAAAGATGCTATTGCGTTGTTTAGACATCAATTTTGAAAATTTTTGGGTTGAGAGCGGTCGAACCCCATTCTTCCTAAGATTAACTGAGTTATACATTTCGCTTTTGGAATTTCAACATCAAAAAATCGTTAGTGAAAAGTTCCAAACCCCCTTTCATTCTCCTAACATTTTCAAAGAGTGCCTACTGTGGTGTTTTTTGGACATCAATTTCGAAAATTTACAATGGGAGAGCCCCTGACTCGTGCTTTTCTTAAGATTAACCGATGTCGTCTTAAACTGCGCTTCAGGAAGCTTAATATAGAAACATTCCTAAACATCACCCCCAAACAAATGCAAAAATGGAGTGCAATGATGACGTTTTTATGGCCTCAAATTCTGAAAAATATTAGATGAGGGCCGGCAAGTCTCAAATTACCCTAACATGACCAAAAGTTGTCTAACTGTTGTGTTTTTGGGATCACTTTTCAGAAATTTTTTCGGGGAGAACCCATGAACCCCCTATCAGTATGTTTGAATATTCCATTTTATGTCTTTGTTCATAATAGTAGTAATGGTCTTGATTCGTATCATAACGCTATTTTCGTGAGTGCATTAATCACCTCATCTTCAGTAAGGTTGGAAGATCCTCATAGTATTTACCATTTATTTTCTTACATAATCACAATCTGACAAATGAGTAAAAAGTTCACATAAAATTTAACAAGGAAGTAAGAGAGCTTCCAATCAAAAAAGCAAAGCTTTACACTATTATTCCGGAAAAAATAAATAAAAAGAAAGAAGGGGGGGGGGTAATCTATTAAAGTTTAGTATTTTCGCGATTTTAAAATTTTAATCCAATGGCCTCTGGATATAAAATGGGTAGGGGTGCTTGATGTCAGAAATTATGTCTGCCAACGCAACTCACCAACTAGCTCTTGCTCTGCTGACGTGGCGCCATGCGTGTCTTCGCCATGCGGTGCAAGATGGCGGACCCAGAGCTGCTGAGACAGTCTACCTATTCCTGCTGTTGCGACCTCCTTCCCTTCAGGTGGCTAAAGGTCTGCCTCTGGTCTTCGGCAGAGCAGGTGGGTGGGTGATGATGTAGTAGATTGGTGATGCCCATGTCTTACGCACACACACACGTACCTACAGCAATTCGACATTACGAAAAACATTAATTGAATTTAAGGTGTCAGAATTCACTTTAAAAAAGCTATTTTCAAACACGCGTGTAACAAGCTGTCACAATTTAACGAGCCCCCTAGGGTGTTGCGCCCTAGGACAAATGCCACCCACCCTACTGCCCTTAACTACGCCTCTTTTCATGTTTTGAATTTAAAGTAGAATTTTGTTGAGTAGTCATGATATTTGACGCCGTTAAAAGTAGCAGCAGCGGCAGAAAGAGAAAAAAAAGTTCGGAAGTGGCAAAAGTAAGTGTCGAATACAATGACAAAAAATAAAGACTACCTGACACTATGAGGGGAAAAAAAACTATATTTTAAAGCTGTTAAGTGTGATAAGTCGTAAATGAGAAGAAAATGCAACAATTTTGTTTAAGCATACTCTACACTGTTAAAACTAGTTTTCACAAGGTACCTGTAAGGGTGAAACGCTGTAGCACCAGCGGGACCCCTGCAATGTGTCACTTGACTCCCTACGGCATCCTTGAAGGTGCCATTTGGCTCCGTGTAGCAAACTACGGGTGCCCCCCCCCCCCCCCGCCATTGGTGGCCCATGGCACCCCAAGGGTACCATAGGGAGCCAAATGGCAACTTTAAAGGTGCCATAAGGAGCCAAGTGGCAACCCTCAAGGGGTGCCGCTGGTGCTGCAGCGTTTCACCCTTGTGCAACCTGTAGTTTTAACAGTGTATGTTTAATATTGACTAGCTGACCCGCGCGAAGCCTTCGAGTTAGACGGCAGTAAATCAAAAACTCGATTTATCTAAATAGTAATTTTTTGAAAAACAGGCACATTACGAATTGCTACTTTTCGCTGCTTTAAAAGAAAATGAAATCATGCCTTACTTTTGTATTTTTATGAAGTATTACAGAAACAACAAATAAACAAGCATCTTTTAGAAATATTATTCATGCTAAAATAAATATTTTCTTTTTCGGTTGTAGTGCAACAGAAAAACTGGTTTAAAATGCTACGATGAGTTTAGGTTGTATACTCTTGGAAATTTGGATCAAAATTTGTCTGGCGAAAAAAAGTCGACCAAAAGAAACCCATAGCAGGACCGAACCTGCGATCTAGACATTGCTGATGCAACGCTCTTTCTAAACACGCCACCGCATCTTCATTTTCAAATGTTTATTCATTGAAATAATGTGCAATAATAACAATACACAGTATACTTCCGTGCTAAGCACAAAAGTCGTATCTGCACTTTTTTACAAAATTGAGTTATCGCCTCCAGGAGACTCTTTGTGACGTATATTAACTAAATACAAAATTATATAGTCATTTGAAAATGGGAAATATTCTCTAAAAAATCTGAAAAAGTTTCATCTGAATCAAATACATGGTGGCGCAAAGCTTTAAAGAGTTATATCTCAGGTTGAGCTCGACTGCAGGTACCACTTTTACGCTTGCAAGCCGTTACTATCTGCCGTTTGTTCTATAATAAACAGAAAAACGGGTTTTGGGATACAAAAAACAGCTTTTAGACAGTGGGTCGGTTTTTCGTCAATAGCCGGCACGATAAAGTGAGGGGTAGACCAAGGATTTTTATTAAAAAAATGAGAAAGCTCCGGCACGGTAAAGAAAAGAGGCTAGAGAAATAATATGTGAGATTCAAAAGCAAATATTTTTTTGTGAAAAAACAAATTCCACTAAAAAAACTAATGACTCTTCAAGGCGTCGGCGTGCCGGGAATTTTTCCAATATCCTGGTGGGTGGACCATTGTTCCTTTGTCCACTTCGACTCCATTCCCACACAGACAAAGAGGCGGGGAAAAGAGCGGCTCGATTTTCCTTTGATCCCTTCTCTATTCAAATTACAGCATTTTTGCCGCTTCTGGTGTGAAATCAAAACGAAAAAGTCTGAATTCTGAGACTTCTCGCGCTTAATCTAATAATAATTATAGGCTTCATAGCAGCATTGGTTTGCAATTTCGCTCGGCTACCTTTTCTAAAGACAGGATGGGGAAATAAATAATATATTTTAAGCAAAATGAACGGTTTGCGAAATTTCCCTTTTACGCGGGAGCCCAGCTTGTGCCCGCACCCTCACATTGTCAATGCAGGTCCACAATTACACCCCTTTTTCTCACCGTTGGTTTTATGTGTGTATCCTAGCGTGAATCAAGAAAAGATGTTATAACTCCTCCCACTGGTGAAGGAAGCCAATGAGGCCTGTAATTATGGTTTGCTGCCGATTCAGTTTCGAAAAATTTCCAGGGATTTGCTCTTAATTTCTTCCTTGCATCCTGTTATTACATTTATGATCTTTCTTACTTGTGTGGTCTTATTTCAATGATGAACCCCTTCAAAATTATATCTCTTGAATTCAATCAGAGAGGTACATAGAATTGCATTTCTTTTTAGTAATTTATTTCGTGGAATTTAAGTACAGTGCCGACGAAAGACGTTTTTGCGCACCTGCAAAACTGAAACCGTTGCCTTTAACAAATATTTGGAAAAAACTTTATTAAGAAAAAAAAAAACTTGAATCTTGCTTCAGGGGCTCTCCAGAAATTGCGTCCCGCTTTAAGGGAAAAGGAGAGTCTGTGAAATTGTGACAGCTTGTGACAAAGGGAAAAGAGATGGTATCAAGAATTGTGACCCCCCCCCCTGCATCTAATCTGACTTCACTTTTTTTAGTTTATCAGCCGGCCGCGGGCGTCCCGATGGGGAAGTCACGGGAAGGCCCTGTGACCTCTCAAACATTTCCTTAGTCGGCAGATTTGAAAATAACATTGCTCTTAATATGATTAATCTTATAACTAGGTTCACGTAAAATTCTACTTAACTTTCTTTACACGAAATTCGAGCAATATTACTATTTTATTTTTTCCGCTTTTTTGAGCAACAAACAACGCACTTTCAGTGAAACCCTTCCTATAATAAATTAAGAGGCGTAATAAACTGGCGAGAGGTTAGCATAAATACTTCAGAAAATTCAGCACTGGCATTTAAACGGGGAAATTGCTGAAGAAGGTTTTAAATGACATTGGTTCATACACGTGGAAATTGCAGGATGAGCAAATTTTGTCACTTCTCCGTTGCCCGTGAAAATCGCGGGATGAGCAGCAAGACGCGGGGGCGCTTTGAACTAAAATTTTTGGGAGGGGGAAAATGATCAATTTACCGAATGAAGTTCCAACTTTACCGAATGATAAAATACAAGCATGTACATATGCATGTACATGCATAATATTTAGTGAGAAAAAACATTAGACATCTTTAAAAAAAACAATTCTAAAAACTGAAAAGAACAAATAATCTCAGTGTTGCAATTTATTGTCTTCAAATTGCCGAATCATCAAGAAAATGTGCCGAATACTGAAATTATTGGGAGGTCACAGTGACCTCCCATCGGGGCGCTCTTGGATGAGTAGATAGACGGTTAAATTCCCCCGTAGCCGCCTATGAATTGACTTAAAAGTTGGTGGTTTGACGAGAAGAAATTTAATCTACTATCGCTCCTGGCATCATTTCTGACGCAGCGGGAGATTCGTCGGAGTCGACAGATGGGCGTGGAACCGTAATGATTCGGGCCGCCTTCCCTTTATATGGGAAATTGAAAGACCTTCTGTTGGAAGACCACAGATGTCAAAAGAGTTTGGGAGAACAGTAATCATCCTCAAGAATGGCGAAGAGATTCTTGTGTGTCAAAACACCAACCCTTCGCCCCTCCTCCCTCCTCCTCCTTGTTCTGCTTCAGAGGAGTTCTTCCAACTTGTCTTTCTTTCACCACAGAGGAGAAAGTTTCAGGGGATTCCTTTAAACTAGAGAACTAGTTACGGGTTTGTAGATGGATCCTTGCCCCTCCCAAAAGGATAAATATAGTTTAATTATACCACTTACTACTTTTTTTTATTTGTTTCTAACATAACAAATAAAAAAGCTTTTTGTATATGTTTTTATAAACAAGTAAAAAGGCTTTTAAAACTACTTTAAAAAAGCAAGCACACGAACAAAGCATATTTCAATAAAATCCTTTTGGTTTACTATATACTAGAAGTAATATTGCAGACTGCAATATACTAATCACCGACTGCAATTTGCAGTCGGTGATTAGTGTAACAGAATACATAACTTTCACGAGTTTCGAATTTACCACGATTCGTTCTTCCCTGATAGAAAAAAAAATGACTATCTTTTAATAACGTCTTATTTTAATCATCATGACAATGTTTTTAAGACATACCATACATTATTACAGTATTTTGTTGACATTTTATACGGTTTAGTAGTTAATTAGCTTAAAATATTAGAAAATATATTTTACCACCATATTCAAAGTAAAGTAGTATTTGCGTACTTTAAAACAATTTAACTGGATTTAAGAGCTCCTTATAAACATTTAAACAAAGCACGTGAGAATTTTTATTTTGTAGAAAATTATATGAGGGAGGAGTGCTTTTTTTACTTTTCAGTGCCGCTCCCAAAACTATTTCTGTGTCCGCCCCTGTAGAGAACTACTGTACTCTTGCTGCTTTTTCATACGCAATCGATTGTTGCTACTTGAATGAAGAAAACATGAATCCATTTCATTATTGGCTTTAGCAGTATTTTAATAGTTATAAATGCTGTGCTTTTACTTGAAAGTGTATTTTTATGGTCCGGCTAATAATATCTAGATGGATGTTTGAAAAGAGTTCTTTCAAACCTCTACTATAGAGAACTGCTGTAACTTTTCTCTTGCTGCTTTTTCATGCACAATAAGTTGTTGCTACTTGAATAAAGAGAAAATGAATTATTTCCTTGATTTTAGCAGTATTTTTATGGTTATAAATGCTGCTACTTGAGATTGTAACGTCCAGCCAACAATATCTAGATCGATGTTCAAAGGGAACTTGAACTATAGAACTGCTATCGTTTTCTCTTCCTGCTTTTTCGCCAGCAGTAGGTTCTGGGAGGGTTTGACCAACTCATTTCTCGTGAAATCTATATGATAAATAAAATTTGAATTCACGTTCTATATTCTACTAACCGGCGCTGCCCGGGTTTCTGCCGGGTAATGTGTTTCAGTGAAACTCATTCATAGTTTCTTTAGTATTAAAGTGCACATCTATATACATAAATTGCAACTTCTGTAAACAATGGTCATTTTTTCTGTCTGGATAAACTAAAAAAACTGTATTACACACCCTAAATACAAATGCAAGCTACAAATAATGTTTAGGAAAAAAGGAAATATTATAAGCTTGGTATATTAAAATAAATATATATTTACAGTCTCGATCGCCCTGGAGTCGACATTTCCAAATGTTGCACGTTAAATAAGTCCCATTATTACAGTTTCTATTCTTGTGACACGATTGGTGAAAACATCTTATGCACCTAATTTAGAAAACTTTTTGACTATAAACACTTTCTATTTTCTAGAAAGCCAAATGTTGCCAAAATCAATTCCCTTTTTATTTACTCCGTTAGCTATTATTGGCATAGATGAATATGAAAATCCTAAGAAAGCAATAACTTTCATACTTACTCCAGAGAAGCCTTGATTCAAAATTTTCATTATGATCACTATTAATATTGTTGTTGCGAGGCAACAAATTTTTGCAACAATGGGTTGAAAATTTAATCATTTAATGGGGAAATTACATAAAATTAACTGTTTTCTATAATAACTTTTTAAAACTAAGTTTTTTTAGAAATAAATTATAGCCTATCCTGATTCCTGTTAATGTAGCTATCTACGGTGAAAAAATGGTTAAAGTCGGTTGAAGATTACCCCGGACATACATACAAAAGTAGCCTTTTATGTATATAGATTCCTTTTTAGGGCATTAACAGAAAAAATAAAATAATAACATATCTTTCCAATGAAGGAAAAAACTCTGATGTGTACAAAGCATCTTCGACCGAGTTAAAAAGGTATATTGTTGGGTATGAAATTATGTTTGCAAAAACTACAATAAAGATAAATACTGCAGATAAATCAATTAATTTGTACTATCATTCAATGGTTATAATTTCATTTTTCAAATGAAATTGAAAAATTAAAGATAAAATAGTTATTATGTTTCACAGCAAAAAAAGGCATTACAAAGCATTTTGTGGAATAGTTTTGAAAATTTTCGGAGGGGGTTTGAACCCTAAAAACCCACTCCTTAAAACGGCCATGATTGTAACTATGAGCTTCTGTAACGTATTTTTGCTTATCAAAGCGTAACATTTCTTTTATTTTTCAATAGCAGTGAAAGAGATAAAATGGTAAATATACATTTCTTTCTTTTTTATATTTTATTCTTTTGCTTCAATAATTACCAGGGTTATATATTTAAATCTCATTTACAGCAGTCCCTCAGAATTTTGAACATAAATATCTCCTTGAATTTCGGTCGCCAATGTTAGTCATTTTTATTGGTTTTTTTATGCTTGTGATTTTCCTAGGTGTAAATTTAGGGATCGGAAGGGTACATACAAAGTTGGATTTCGTATTTTATCACTAAGCATTTTTTTCGCTATAAACTTTAATATCTTAACTCGGCATCTTAGTTAGGATTATTTTTGCAATTGAAATTTTGTATTTAGGTCTAGTGGCTGCAAAAATGAAATATTTCCTGGTTGAAAGGTGACACGCTGCATAATAGAAAGAGATAGGAACATGCGCGTGAGAAAATAAATAAAACCCTCTCCATGAAAAATGTCTCGCTACCACATATTCCCGCCACTGTCTCAAGACATTCGCTGAATTCCGCTTGCAGACATTCAGACTTCCACCTGCAGTCTCCAAAATGGGTTGTCGTCTCAGAGCCCATGCTGTCTCACTGCAAAAGTAAACCCCATCCAAGACATCGGAGCGAGTCATCTCCTGATGACCTCCCAGTGCTCTCTCTAGGATTTGATAAATCGTTCCTCCTTGTTAACCCGGGGATTTCACTCTGGGGGGAGGATCGCCCCCACTGCGAGTCGATCGCAGTGCCCCGAGTCGATCGTGTCCTCACTTTCGGGGAAGAAGAAAAGAGTCTTTGTGAACCCGTATCATCCATCAATGTCTCGTGGTCGCGGGGTATCGCTTAATAAATCAATTCCTGGTTTTGTTTCGCTTGGAGTTAGTTTATTGAGTAAGAAACTTCGAGGACACTTTATTTGTAGTTTTGCCTTTTTTTTTTCTTGCTTTTGGCTGGTTTGTGTGTTTTTTTTTTTTTTTTTTTTCAAGCATCTTTCTTGATGCTGTTTGGATCACTAAAGGGCAAACTGCGTTAATTGATCAACATACACGAAGGAGTAAAATGTAAATTAATGAACGAAAGAGAAAAAAAAAAGGAAAGAATTGAAAGAAAAGACTTAAAGCAAGTCAAATTTGCATAAAAAAGTCATGGCTTAAGCTCTTTTTTTTTCCGCATCCACAAAATACTATTCTGTGTATTTTGGTTTACTTTTGTTTTTGCTTTTCGCTTCTTACTTTTGAAAGTGAGTAATATAAGTCCATCTTACGGATTTTTGAGAAGCTAGATTTCCGCTTATAGGAATTTGAATTACACAACATAGTTAAACTGTGTTATTTGGTCAAGAAATGCTTTATCATTTTTTTTTTTTTGGAAAGCTGGTTCGAGATGTGCTCTTCAGTACTCTTGTTTAAAAATAAAGTTTACATTGATTTATTTCCTTTTGAAATCGTTTTTGACGTGAAGACATTTTGTCATGGTAGTCTCTTCTGTCTCTCTCGGTGCATATTAAAAAAAAAAGAAAGAAAAAAGAAACGGGCTTGGTGCTCTAAATTTTGAACTCTCTCTTGTATATCAGTCAAACTCCTATTTGAACCAAAACAAGTTACTCTGTACTTCGGTTGTAACCTATTATTCGACCAACCATCTTATGAACTTAGTGTTCGACTAAGATTTGTGTAAACCATATTTAAATGTTTGTTTTTGCTCACTAACGAACGTATCACACAAGATATGTCTTGTTACTGAGCCAAAATGTATTATTTAAATAATGTTTCTAGTTACGTTTAAAATTTAATTACATTTCATAGAAGCAGAGTCTATGTCCTTTGACAAGTTAAGGCAATAAAACAAAAATCTAAGATTTTTTGACTCTCTGTCGGTTGTTTTGTCCACCAAAGGATATTTCTATTAAATTTCTATTATGCCAATACACAGTGCGGACAATGTTTTCAATTTCGATTTTGCTTCACCAATATCTTTATTATTATTCGTAACAAATTACCTGTATACCATAACCATAGCTGTTCAGTAAATGATAGCGTGCAGTCTATCGGGTTTTCTATTCTGATTGGCTTAAAACGCGGGCAAATCTAAAATGAAAAAAAAAGCAATAAAAAGTGCCGTGTTTTAGAACGAATTTTGGAAAAAAATAAAACTGTTTAGGGTTAAAATGAAATTGCCTGAAGTAGGCTACCGGTTGAGTAGCGCCCTGAGGACTGCTTTACCTGTTTAATCCAAGCCAGAGGACCAATACCCTCAAAGGTATTGATTTGCAATGGACGTTTTATTGCTTCTTTTAGAAATCGCGGTAATTGCTTGATCGTGACTATTTTTCTTCTTCTCTTTCGATGTAAATCCAAATTTAAGTAGTTAAATGCAATATCTTTCCAATTTGCATGTACTAATTTATACTTTCTCACAGCTCCTATGCAATTATTGCAAGAGCTGTATTTCCTCATTCAGTTGAAACTTAAAAAACCCTTTTCCTATAACTAAGTTGAAAATGAGTCCACGCTTAAAGCGGTTCACATGGCCTCAATTGAATAATTCATGCACTTTTTCCTTTAAACCGAATACAAATCATATATATGCAACTCAATAGCAGACATAGCAATTCCCAAAGATCGGTTTTTAAGTACAGGGCGGTTCAAACGTTTGTTCTAGCAGTTTAGAATTCTGAATACATTTCGAACACCTGTTTGATATTACGCTGGTAATATTTGTTAATGCTTATTGCAATCAGTAGTGATTGATTCCAAACGGCCGCCATAAATAATTACAGCGTTGGGACACAATTGGACACAGAGCTTTGCGTGCAGTGAGGGTCAAAATTTTGATAGAAACATGAATTGCTGATTATTATCATACATCAGTCGATACGTGTTATTTAGGAGTCAAAAAACCGAACTTGGACATGTGAACTTTTCGAAGATGATGGGGTTGGGAAAATGTTGCTTCCTTTTTGCATCGAAAATTTCGGATGCCGCCACTTTTTA